>PVJH01002999.1:51796-153276 GCA_004026705.1 Nesogale talazaci
GGTCAAACTTCCCCAGATTTATTCTCTTCCTTTGGGCATGAGGATAAATGATTACAAAAGCAGAATGAAGCGGAGCTCTTCATTCTGTTTAAGAGGCAGGGCTCAAAGGAAGCGAGGAGATGGGGTTGTCTCTTTGCTGCAATCAGCTTCAGCTCACACCAATAAAGCTTGTCTGGACTGGTGTATTTATAGACTCCACAGAGAATAGGAGAGCAGATATAAATATTTGAATACCTTTTATTTAGTAGTGATGTCTGTTCGAATGTTGGTTTTTGTCTTTCCCGGTAATTGGTGTGGAGGCTCAGAAGAACAAAATTAATTGCATGAGCAAACTTATTATACTGTTTAGGTTAGTTCTAGACTAACTGGGGGAAATTCAATTGGGCTAGTGTATAAAGGGTTTTTTTTAATCTTTTGTTTTTAGTCTGTTTATGCTTTCTTTCAAACATCTACCAGCTATCTCTGTCTGTGTCAAGATCTTTCTATGGGTCAAAAATCACAGGAGTTTCTTCAAACAGATCAGGGGAGCTGATCTCTGTTGCCACAGAAATGCTGGGATTCCTTATTCACAACCAGCAAAAGCCATGGGAAAAGAAAAACTGTCATTGTGTCACCCTGTGGTGGCTTCATGGTACTGTGATGCTGGAAGCAATAGCATGTATGGACAGGTTTCGGAAGAGTTTCTAGCATTAGGCAGACTAGGTAGGTAGGGCTAATCATCCCCTTCAGAAAACCTGCCTATGAAAATGCTGTGGACCATAACAGAACATTACACTTGCTATAGACCACAACAGAACATGACACTTGCTTTGGACATGTTATCAAGAGGGATCAATGGAAGCAAGACTGCACCATGAGTCAGAAGTCAGAAGTCATAGAGCAAAGGGCTACTAATCACAGGTGCTAATAATCACAACACCTGAGTTGCTTTCTATCTACTCTCATTAGGACTCATTTGCTCTGCTACAGGTGGGGTTTCTAACTTAGCTTCCCTGGACTCTCTCACAGGCCTGGGGGTTGGTTGCTGGCTGTTGGCTGGACTAGGAAGGACCCCGGTTGGGACAGCTGAGCTCTCTCCAATCTCAGCTCACAGTGGACTTGGTCCTAGAGGCAGAGTGGAACGTTTCCTTGAGCCTATGGTGGGAACTGGCCCCCTCTCACCTCCGTATTCCGTTTGCTAATGTGAGCCAAAGGCTTCCAGGGGCAGGGACATAAACCCCACATCTTTTGGGAGGGTCAAAGATAGAGGAAGCCATATTATGAAGAGCAGAGACACATGAAGGAAGGGGGGAATCTCTGGTGTCATTTTTCCAAGTCTATTTACCGTAATTGGTCATGGAAACCAAACACCTGTGGCTGAGAAAAGAAGCAAAAGGGGCAGTGTAGAGATAACAACCCCTCATCACCACCCCTCGGCCTTCATGTTCATTCTGACTGATAGCCAGCTTATAGGAGAGTAGAACTGCTCCCCAGGGTTTCTAAGAATGTAAATCTTTAAATCTTTACAAGAACAGGCAGCTTCATCATTAACCCTCCAGGTTGCTGCTGGGTGTGAACCATTGACTTTGATGTTAGCAGGCCAACCATTAATCCAGTGCCACAGTGGTGCTTTGTAGATGACAGTCCTCTGGTGAAGGGGGGGAAGAGTGGTTGCATAGAGTTACTGCGTTCTGGAAGGGGCTGGTTCCTTCGACCAGTGCTGTCTTTAAGCTGAACATCAAGACACAGCAGCCATCCAGTATCTCTAGCAGAAGCCAGTGAGAATTGGTGTGTGCAAGCATGTTGACATGGGAATGAACTCGATGAAGGATTTAAGAAAGAGGAGTGTAAGGTAAGGTACCAGATGTCCTGATTTTTAACAATTTAACAATGACTCACAGCATTTAAAAATTAAAATAAATATATTACAATACTCTGTGTTCTATGAAAAATTTTGTTGCTCCATATAGACCAAATTTTTAATCCAGAAACCCCCCTGCCCCTAGTCAATGGTGTCCCACTTAAAATCTGGTCACTTTAGTGTAAGGTGGAGTCTTATCTGATTTATTTCATAGAGAGACCAGCCTGGCTTCAGTGAAAAATAGATTGCTAGGAGCAGGAGGACCAGACATAGGGTGAAATAACCTTGGATTGCTTAAGCTTTTTCTAGGATAAAAAGCTTCCCCCAAACATCAGGCTGTGATCTGAGGACTAATTTTCAGAATGTAATGAAGCTTCAAATTAAGAATTTCGATCAGATTTTTGAATAACATATGAGAAATTAAAAGTGAGTTTAGGAAATCTTCCCAATGAACAATAGATAAACTTCTGGTGGGAAGTCCATGTGTTTAGGTGTTACATTGATAAACATAAATATTATCTGACTTGGTTTGTGTTTGTTAAAGGTTAAATTCTAATAATGACAAGTTACTGCTTTTTACCTTTGTCAGATAACACATGCCTTTAAAATATGTATACACATTTTAAAACAAGCAGCTAATACAATGAGATGTCAGTTAAGACCACACAGGAGAAGCACACTAACCGGTGTGATCCGAGGATTGTGTCTAATGAAATGCAAAATTGGAGGAGAGAATAGTTTGACAGCTTAAATTCTGAGCACTCAGTTGGCAAAATACTGTGGAAGAGAGGGAAACTCTTAAATCCATTTGCAGGGACCCCATGTGGATTAAGGCCCTGTGAGTCCTCTGATCATGGACCACAGACATAAATGGTCTTGGCATCAGACAGAGTGCATTAGAAAATGGCTTAATGCAAATGTAGTTTTTATACATTATCATTTTATTTTATCACCTGATAATTTTTTCTCCCTTTTGACTCATGTTTTTAATATTTTACAGTTTTTGATTGAGACTTTTCCTCTTTTATATTGTTGTTGGACATTTTTGTTTATGGTTTTTCTGCTTATGGAATCCAGAGTGGGCAAATCTATGAAGACAACAACTGTATTAGTGGTTTCTCAGGGTTATGGTGGGAGATATTGGGAGGACATGGAGGAGCTGATCATAAGGAGTACAAGAGAAAAGATAGTATTCTGAAAATTGATTGTGGTGATGATTGCACAACTCTTTAAATATGATTAGACCATTGAATTGTATGATAGGTGAGTTACATGTCATTAACACTTAAACAAGGACAACTAAATACATATATAAGAAAGGTGAGTTGAGAGAAACTATAAATTAGTAGAGTGTGTGGGAAAAGGACTGGCTCTAGAACAGTAGTTCTCAACCTTTGTACGACCATGACCCTTTCATACAGTTCCTCATGTTGTGCTGACCTCCAACCACAAGATTATTTTCATTGCTACTTCATAATAACTTTGCTCACATTATGCATTGGGTGACCCCTGTGAAAAGGTCGTAGTCTGATATCAGCCCATGATTTCCTCTTGAGACTCAGCATTTGCAATGATGCTGAATTCAGGAAAATCACTGGCTGGTAGGTAGAAAATCTTGTGGATCCAGTGGTGGAGGAAGCATCTCCATGTGGCTCCTCCAGCTACTGAGTATGTATTCAAGCAGGAAAGAGAAGGCAGAGAGAGAGAGAGAGAGAGAGAGAGAGAGAGAGAGAGAGAGAGAATAATCAACCTCCAGTGAGGAAGAAAAGAAGTCCAATAATCCTATGGGAAGACCACGCCCATGAGGAGGGATCATCAGGCTGTGATCTGATTGACAGACTAGACTTTACCTCTTCATTCTTATTTATCAAGTTGACATAAAATTGTGTAACTATAAAAATAGTAAACAGTGTATCTTCTATAAATACGAAGCATAAAAGAAAATAACATAATAATGCTGCTGTGATGATAATAACAATGTTTGATGGGAAGTAGCAGCTCTTCTTATTTTGAGCCACTGTAAGCATCTCAAACACTTAAGATAAAGCTCTATGGGAATGCATAGTAACTAGTGGGAATCCTCACAATGCAGTGCCTTATGAGTTGGCCTACTAACATCAAGGGCAGTGGTTCAAACCCACCAGCAGATTGGGTGGAAGTGGAACAACTAGAAGAAAAATAAGGAGAAGGCTGACACCCTGTGAAGAATGTAACCCACATCCCTCCCCATGCATTTTGTCCAGAGTCATGGGATGGGAGCACAGTATGTTGAATATAATATAACGTAACAATATTAATATGATATGCCTAAAATAGGATCAAAATAAATAAGGGAAATCAGTGAAGCAGTTTGTTGTCTGGTCCTTTCCTTCTTCATCTTCATTCACTTCTGTTGGATTCCCCCTCTGGGACTTGCCTTTTCCAGGCAGATTTCTACCCTCCGCTTCAAGTTCACTTTGGAAGACCCTTCACACACTGAACAATGTTGGTGGACACTGAGGAGTTTTTGCATATAACTATCCATTGTTAGTGTACTGTATCAAAAGTGGATTTGAAATGAAACCTGGGGAATTTGTGAGAATTCATCTTTTTTTTTCCCCTAAATAAAAAGGTGTTTCTTGCTTTGTGGAAGTTCACAACAATTTGCATTTACCAAAAAACCTGACTGAAAGAATTCTGAAGATAATTTTTGGTTTTATGGGGAGTGAGTGGTGGGGGGTGGAGTGAAATGGGAACTAAGTTCAGAGTTCTTGTGTTTTGATTTGTTTGTTTGTTTGGTTGCAGGCCATTACAATGGCATTACCAGGCTCCTTCCCTGGGAATCATACTTGTTTGACCTCAGGGTCCCCCACTCTGTGCTGTCCGTGAACATCATGTGCTGCTGTGATTCTGGGTTGTATGTGTGATGGGGTGTGACCTTTGAAGGCAGGCTGTTTTTCAGGTCTGGGAATGCACACAATTTTTCTGAATAAATTCATGGTAAGTGTTTCTTTGATTTATGCCATTTCACTTACAAAGGATTTCACAGGAACAGTAAGGGTAGCAAAAGGAATTGTAAGCCCATGAGATATTAGCATAAATATCTTGATAAAATAGTCATATTTTCTAGTAAAAAAGTACAGCTTTTTCTGTATTGCTAGAAGGGGACTCTAAGTCTACATTAGATGTGACACAGTGTTCCATTGGCCTTGACACCATTGGGTACAACGTCAGTGCAGTGAAGAAGAGAAAGAGCATCTTAATTTAGTGAACACACTTTGGATTCAGGGCCTTCCTGATGGGGTCATGGAGTCCTTCACACTTTGAGGGCTACAGCATTAGAGCTTTAAGGGCCCTGGTGCCAACAGTGGTTAACAGGAGCAGGCATTTGTCCACTAACCACAAGGTCAGCCGTTCAAAATCACCAGCAACTCTTCAGGAGAAAGATAGACTTCCTACTCTGGCTAAGAGTCTCAGTATCAGAAGTCCACAGGGGCAAATCTACTCTGCCCTATAGAGTTGGAATAAACTCCATGACAGTGAGTTTAGCTTTTAGGAAAACTGCCCATCTCTTGCCTTGCGTTCAGAGAGCTGACTGCTGTGCAGAGTGGGTAGCACAAATAGTTGGGTGCCTGACAGTTAACTGAATGGTTGGGGGTTTGAGTTTACCCTGAGTTGTCTTAGAAGAAAAGTCTTGGAAGGTCCTGTCAAGTAACTCACTATGGAAACCCAAGAACATAGCCTAATTGGGCCCTGACACAAGGAGTTGGAATCAACATGATGGCAAATGCTGTGTGTGTGTGTGTGTGTGTGTGTGTTCAGCAGCACGCTGAGTAACAAGGATTCTGGACCCCTTTGTAGAACATGTTTCCCCTTGGCGAAGGCAAATAAATGAAAACAAATAACCCAAAGCAGGCGAGTGGCTGCTATTTCAGTGATCCTAAATGGTAGACTACAATCCACCCATAGAGGGTCTAAAGCTGCCATCTTTACAGACAGCCTCACCTTCCTCCTGTGGAGTGGCTGGTGGGTTTGAACTGATGACCTTTGGTTAGCAGCCAAGCACGTACTCACCATGCCACCAGGACCACTAGCTTTAAATTGTTCTTCCTGTACTCATGCCAATACTTCATGGTCAGCCGCCAGAGACAGGTTGATTGCCCACTAAGCAGGGTGAGCAAAGGTTTCTTTACTGATCTGTCGTGTGTGGGCAGCTTCACCCACACATTAGTAAGGAGACATAAGGGAGCTCGTGCTTATCTTGATCACTGGGTATCTTGATCACTTCCCTGTCAGGAATGGTCCACTCGAAGAGGCTTCAGTTCTGTATGAAGGTCGTGTGAGATCGGGCCTAAAGCAGGTGCTGGGCGCCGACCCAAAAATAAGTGGCATAGTTTCCTACGGAGTCGTAACGAAGCACAAATCTGCCTGTGCTTCCCTTGGGCATTGAGTGACCCGCACTGGCAGCCACTGTGCTTTCTTCTGATGAGTTTTTGTTTCTCTTTTCCGTTCTTTACTTTTCCCATCAGTATGTCAGAAACCACTTCTGATCCTCGGGAACTGGTAATATTTTTTTTGTCATCCTATCCTTCACCCAAGGAATGACTCTAATTTCATGCTAGGGGATAAACGTTTGTGAAAAGGCAGTAGCTTGTGGACATCTGAAAGGAAGCGCTGTTCTCTTTTTCTTTTTTTCCCCGAGGGTGTCAATCTCTTCTTAGAATAGAGGTTCTCAACCCTGAGAGCATCAGGGATATTTTTTTTGGACATACTGGTGCTGGACCCTGCTGCAGGCAGCTGTAGCGGAATCTCTAGGGATGACCAAGGCAGCAGCAGTTTTCAGCCTTTTAAAAACTCCCAGGTGAATCTAACTGAATAAGGTTGAACTTCTCTTTGCTGATAACACCTGGCGGCTGTTATAAGTTGACCATCAGGGTTGGTTCCCTGGAAAGGGGGCTGGCGTTAGGCTTCTGCTTCATTCACTGCTATCCAGTCAATCCCTGCTCGTGGCGACCCTGGAAAGTAGGATAGAACAGTCCCTTTGGGTTTCTGAGACTCCATCTATTTATGGGAGAAGAAACCCTCATCTAACTGTCTATCCTTCTTTCTCTTTTTTTCTTTCTTTCTGTTTTAAAACCCTCATATTTTTCTCAAGGTTAGGAGCCCAAGACGTAACTTCTATGCCACTGGGATTTCAGGATTTTGCTTAGTCATCTAAAACCCACCACCATTGAATCCATTCGAACTCATATTGACCCTATAGGACAGAATAGAATGTTCTCATTGGGGTTCTAAGGATGTAAATCTTTACGGAAGCTGAATGCCTCATCTTTCTTCTACAGAGAAGTGGGTGGATTGACTTTGACATCTGACTCTCATTTATCACACTCTGAGAGATAATTATATTCTTTTTGAATCATTCAAACAGTGGAATATTATTTCACAATCACGAGTAACCTTCAGGGAAAGAATCTTGGTATGTATGAATAAATGGTAAATCCAGAGAGAAAACTTGTTGGCAGATGAAATGAAGCCTGTTCCAGAGTCCAGTGACCCTGAGCTCAGCAGAAGGAAGCACTGCCTGGTCCTGCCTCACCCTTACAATCCATGCAGTGGGTGAGCCCATTGTTGCAGACACTGTCCTCGTCCATTGAGGGTCATCCTTTTCTGTCCCCTCTTACCTTCTAAGTCACTGACCACCGTGTCCTTCTTGGAAGCCTAGTTCCCTCCTTATTAAAAAAGAAATGCATTCATCGTTGTAGAAGAAATACGTTGCTGCAGGTCATGTAGTAGTTTTTTGGTCATTTGGAGAAATGACTCATTACATATTGTTCTCCAGGCCTACGGTAGACATTTGTATTTTTTGCTTCTTCATGCCAAGTGTGTGGACCCATAACACTGGGTGTGCAAAATCCTCCTATACTTGATGCAGAGTACTCTGATCCATGTTCCATTTGCTTCTTGATCACAGTTATGCACTCTGCTGAAGGCTCCTGAGAGAGGCAGGTACATCCAGGATCTCTTTAAGGTGGCCATAATCCTCTGGCCTCAGGGAAATGGTGGTGGCAGAGATCAGCAGTGTGCCAGTGAGTTCCAGGAGTGGCAGAACCAGACCTTTCCCATCTAGACTGTCATCTGGTATGCTCAACCCTTACCTCTTGCCCATTTTTCTAGTTGCACCCTGAGCACTCTCCATGGGCCCCATGAACTAACCTATGGTATATCCTTTACGACCAAGCCCTTTCTGTTAGAATAAGCTAAAACTATCTCTTATGCTATGCTCCTAGTGAAAATAAAAGCAATCAAGTAAGGATAGCTTTACCTTGGGGATTATGATTTTGAAAGTCTACAAAATCTAGAAACCTTTACTAAACAGGATGATGAAATTTGCAAAGCTCAGATTCTTGAGGTGGCTCCTATCTAAGTCATGTACTTCTGAAGATTGTATTTCCATCGCTCTAGCCCTTCCTCAAAGAATTATCTTCATTTTACCCCATGTTAAAATGACACTTTTGGCATTACTGAAGGTGTCAAACTGTTTTGCTTTTAAATGTACTTGAATTTGGGGAAGACAAAGAACTGTGAAGAGGTAAGATCATGGCTTCAGGGTAGATGAGGTAAGAGATGAGGTAAGGATATCCTAAGAGATGAAATTATCTTGCTATCCTAGAAGAATGAGCAAGTGCATTGTCATGATTTGAAAAATTAAAAAATAAAAATCCCGGAACAAATATCCTGGCCTTTTTCTGACCAATGTGGCTGTTTATTTTTAAAAAAATTTTTTCTAATAAGCCCCTATGATTGTTTTTTGTCCTTTGAGAAAATCTCTCAAGATTAACACTTAAGATTTCCCCCAGACAGTGGCCATGGCCATTGGTGCTGACTGCTCTGTCTTCAGTGAACCAGCCCAGCAGATCCACTAAGAGGTCTCTGTTTTGATTGAATTTTTTTATTGACAAAAGAGACATGTTGGCACTATCAGAAAATCTTTAGATGGTCCATTTCTAGATCAGAGGTTCAAACACACCAGAGGCTCTGCAGCAGCCTGTTAAAATTTACAGGTTCAGAAATCACTATGAATTGGATGTGATTTAATGTAGGTTTTTAATTAAATACACCCTAGTGAGACAGATGAATATACTTCAGAGAGAACTTGTTTGCAGATCAACACTAATTGTAGATGCATGTTTAAATATGTTTCATTTGGAATAGATCCATGTATACATGTACTGAAACTTGGCAGCAATACTTTTTGACTAACTCACACATTTGTATGTTACTCACTAATATTCAACACACTTGAGGGGCTATTTCAAGAAAATTAGAAGAGAAGCAACTAAAGGGATCCATATTTGTGACAATCCCAAAGGTGACCCAACACAATGTGGAATTATTGAACAATATCATGAATCTCACACTTTGCTGAGGATGATTAGCAGTGGCAACAGTACATTGATAGGGAGCTGCAACAAATTCAAACTGAAATCAGAAGGAATCATGGGATAACGTGGCTGGGGTGAGATGAATCTCAGGTGAGGGCAGAGATTACCAGAAAGATGTTTACGTATGTTTTATTGACTGCAAAAAAAAAAAAAAACCCCACTGTGCACATCATTGAAAAGAATTGGAATCCCAGAACATGTGCTCATGCAGAACCTGTACACGGATGACGGAGCCATCCTTGGAATAGAACAAAGGGACGTGGCATGACTTAAAGTCAGGGAAAGTGAGCATCTGGATAACATCTTCCACTATGCTTGTTCAATCTGTGTGTTGATCAGGTAGTCAGAGAAGCCAGATTATCTGAAGAAGAACTCTGCCCCTGGAGAGGAAGAAGGCTTTTTGGCATTCTTTGAGAAGCTGATAATACAACCTTGTTTGCTGAAAATGAGGAGAATTCGAAGCACTTGATGGTAAAGATCAAGGATTACTCTCCAATAGGAATTCTGAATGAATGCAAAGAAAAATAAAATCCTCAAACGAAACCAATAGACAACATTATGCTAACCGGAGAAAAGATGGGAGTTGTCAAGGATTTCATCTTGCTGGTATCCACAATCAATGCTCGTGTAAGCAGCAGTCAGGAGATCAAATGACATATTGTCTTGGAGGAGTGTGCTGCACGAGATTTCTTTAAAGGGTTGAAGGCCAAGGATGTTTCTTTGAGGATTGAGATGTGCCTGACATGTGTTGTGTTGTTTTCAGTCACCTCATATGCATGAGACCAAAAAGAATGGATGCATCTGAATTATGGAGCTATCCAAGAATAACCAAAGTACTATGCGCTATGAGCTGACAAAAGAGCAAAGACTTTTTTGTGTGTATGAAATACAGACAATGTTTCATTAGGATACAAATTCTCAACCTTCCTAATGCCACAACCCTTAAATATATTTTTTCATTGGGTTAGTCTGTGTTATATGTATATAAAAAAGAATTTTATGTACAAGAGCAACTGTACATTAAGAAAACATCCCAACCCAGTCCAATCCAAGGTCATAAGTATGATATTAGCTCTTATGTCTGACAGCAGTCTATAAAGTCCTCTCCAGACTCATGAAACCCATGCAATGATGCTGAATGCAGGAAGATGACAGGCCAGTGGGTGCAAAGTGGTGGTTGGCAAGATGATGCCATCAGACTGGATACTCATATGTGGGTGTATTTGCATGTGGGTGGACCTGGTTATAGATGGGTAGAGGAGCGGTGTCTTGGTTACGAAGACCATCAGAAATATAGACTAAGAGTAAAGGGGTCATGGCCCACAGGTTGAGAACCACTGCTTTTGAAGCAAGGATGGTAAGACTTGTCTCATATATTTTGAACATGTGACCAGGCAAGATCAGTACCTGGAATAGGACATCATGCCCAAGGTCAGCATAAAAGAGGAAGATCTTCAACAAGGTTTATTGACATAGTTGCAAGAATAAGTCCAGATATAGCAACAATTTTGAGGATGGTGTAAGACTGGAGAGTATTTTCTTCTGCTATACACAGGATTACTATTATTTGGAACTGGCTCAAAGACACCTATCAGCAACATCTTTGAAGGCAACATGAGACTGAGCCAGTTGCTATCACATTGACTCTGACACCTAAGGACCTCGTGTCTATTGGAGTACAACAGTGTTTCATAGAATTTTCAATGGCTGGCTTTTCTAGAAACAGATTACTGTGTATTGCTCCCAACACATCAACACATCTCTGGATATACTCTAACCTCTGACCCTTATTTTTTAAATCCCAAGTGTTAACTGCTTGCACCTCTCAGGGTAAGGCAATATATGATTAAGATATCGCGGTGAAGTGAATGACTCCTCTACACAAAGTTATTGTCACTCATACTAAATGACTAGGTGGAACTGTGAGGTGTTTTTGACCCATCAATGAGCTTGAATAGCTTCCTACTACTGTAATTCAGGTATGAGGTACCCGAATAGAGTGAGACCATGTTGATAGGATGTATAGAACTTTAAAGTTGGAATTGGCTAGTTTTACCATCTTGATATTCATAAAGTGAACCATCTCATAAGCAGAGATATCATCACTACTAAGGAAAAAGGAACCCGCAACAGAGCTTGTCATTTGGAGCCTGAGATACCATCTTTTTTGGACCATAAGACATATCTGATCATAAGACACACTCAGGTTTGAGAGCAGGAAAACAAGAAAAAATATTCTGAACAAAATATTACCAGTACACTATGATATTTATTAAAATAAATCAAAATATGGGAATAAAGTCAACAGCAGTGTTAAGAACCATCATCACTTTCATTAATAAATGAGGGGAGGTGTGTGTTATGCTGATGATGTGACCTGACTGAAATTGAGACTCCAAGAGGCAGGACATCCCCCTAACACACAGCAATTCATAGTATGCAAATGACAGCAGACTGTAAGAAGGTACATGAGATCTTAACCAATAAATATTCCGGGGTACCACATCTTTCAACCATACGATGCACCCTTGTTCACTGCCCCCCCTCCACTTTGGGGAGAAAAAGTGCATCCTATGGTATCACAAATATGATACTTGTTCTGAACCTGCTTGATAATCCAGGAGATTGAAAGCTGTAAATCACAGAAGTGGCAGGGGAGTGATGGCAACAAAAACAGCTTTACCAAGAGTGGGACTAAGACTTCCCAGCCCATTTAGTGAGAAAGCCTTTGCGCAAAAGGCCTGCTGTCTCCTGGTGACTTGTCCAGGGAGTTAGGCTTGCTGACTCACAAGAATTAGAGTTGGGTGTCTTTGGGTTGAGGTTCCTGCAAGAATGGAGTTCTCTTTAGGCATTGTGAGCAGTGTTAAACATGCTCTGTAACATTACCCTAAATTGGCACAGGTCAGGTGGCCACATGGCTGAAAGATTTCCAATCACGGAGAGGTATGCCTTTGGATTGAAGAACTGTATTCTTAGCATTTTGATCCTTAATTGTAACCTGTAACTTTCTCTAGTAAGCCCCATATTCATGAATATTATCTTTGAATGCTTTGTTTTTCTTGCAAAGGATTCTAAACCCAAGCAGAGATATTGAGATGCTGTGGGAGAGAATTTTGGTGTCAGGGCTGTAAAGAAGATTGAAAGATGGGCTAAAGCTAAGTTTATATATCCTTCCTCTTTGTGAAGTCCGGAAAGATCAGACAGTGCTGCAAGCCATTATTATAAATTCTTTTGTTGCTGGGTGCTGTGGGAACAGGTTCTGCACACAGGGAAGTGAGAGTGGGGGAGTCAATCCAATTATGCACACAGACTCCGGAGATCAGCTCAATGGTGCCAGTCTAACTTTATGATAGCTTTTGCAAGGTTTATATAGGTTTCATTGACCAATCAGATAATTTCTTTCACATGCTTCCTGGTTTCCAAACATATCCTTCTACGGTCATGGGTTTGCTGCATGAAAAATGATTGGCCCACACTGTGAACTATATAAATGAGGTGTTTCTGGCGGAGTTATATAAGTGAGGTATAGTTGGCTGAGCCAGCCCATCCAATTGTCTTTCAAGACTATTTCATCCAATCACATCACAGGACCAACCATCAAATTGCATTGTAGGACACTATCATCCAACAGTATTTCAGGAGCTCAGCTGTTACAATAGGGAAGCTAGAAGCATTCTGATAGACTGTGTCTTAGAGGTTTAAAGCAGAAGTTAATCAGGTGAGCTGGCCCGGAGTCTTAAGGCCTTAAGACTGGAATTCTTTCCAGGAGTTATGAAAACACGCAATACCCAGGAGCTTCTGCCTGACTCAAGACCAGAATATTCCAGGAGCCTTGGAAGCGCAGGTTCCAGCTACCTAAAGGTTCTGCAGCTTCAAGATTGCTCCAGGAGATGCAGCAGAATTTCTTACCCTTTTCTCCCAGATCCACAGGTCCTGCCAGGAATGCCCCCACAGAGTGCCACCAAGCCAGGTCTGACTCATGGCTACACTAGGCACAGCAGAATGAAGCAATGCCCTGACCTGCATCATCCTCAGAGAGTTGTTCCTTTGTCCGAGCCCACCATTGCAGCCACAGGGTCAGTCTGTCTTGCTGAAAGTCTTCCTCTTTCTCACTGTCCTTTCACTTTACCAAGCGTGATGTCCCCTCCTGACAACATGCCCAATGGATGTAAGACTAAGTTTTGCCATACTCGCCTCTGAAAAGAAAGATTTGTTTGTCCTTCTGGTGGTCTGTGGTACTTTCAATATCTTCTCCAGCACCACAATTTAAGTTCATTGATTCTTTTTCAGTCTTTCTTATACAATATCCAACTTTCACATGCCAACTTGTGGCACTGGGAAATACCATGGCTTGGGGCCATTAACAACTTAGTGCTCCCGGCTTTTCAACCTGCGAAAGAAGTCAAATGCAACATGCCTCTTGATCTGTTGACTGATGCTTCCGTGAACCTGGCGAAATCCCTGACGCTTTCATTCTTTTCTTTTACTAGTCCAGTTGTAAGGATTTGGGTCTTCTTTATATTGAGTTGAAATCCATGCTGAAGGCTACACTTCTTGACCTTTAGCAGCAAGAGATTTAAGACCCCCTAGCTTTCAACAAGCCTGGTTGCATCATCTGCATAGCACCAGTTGTTAACCCTTCCATAGCCCTTAAGTCTCTTTCTTTTTCATAGAACTTGGCTGCTCTGGATTACAAAGTATGGAACATGTTACATAAAATTTGGATTTCTGACTTCATTTGAGATGGCTGGCCACCTTGGGCTCACATTTCCATGCAACACAAATTAGTTAATCTTTTAGAAAGAGGGGCACTTATTCTTGGTTTCTTGGTTTTTCATGTGAAATGCTTTATCCTTGTCCTTTAAAGGCATGTGCTGCCCCCACCCCCATAAGCTACTTTAGTCTGGTATACTTATATTCTTGTTCGATCCATAAAATAGAAGAGCCTTACAAGAAAATAAAAATGCATCAAATGAGCCCAAATCACAAGTAAGCCACAAACAGAAACTAAAATATAACAATAACAACAGCAAAGCACAGTGCAGTCACTTGCTAAGGGTAGAACCTTTGTATTCTCTTGAAGTAAAAAATGAATAAAGAAACTGTAAGAAGACATGATTAGCTACACATGTCAAAGAATTTCAAAGATAAAATTGAGCTGCTTCCTCAGACGAATAGTAGCAATGTTGAATGTTAGGAGCAGATAAAAATGGTTCTCATGGATTCTGTAAAAAGAAAAAAATGAGTATGGTATATAACAAAAAATGTTCTCAGTAATACCTTGCTATAATCACTGTGGCTATTTCTAGAAGATTGTTTCATAGAATCTCTTATGAAACAGACCATTTATATTAAAATACCAGAAGAGGAGAAATAGGGATACTGTGTAGGAACTGAAACCACCATTATTATGTTTTAATCAAGGTGATATTCTAGGAAGATTTGTGATCATGGAAAAATGTTTGTGCTACCCAAAAACCACTCAGCTTTCCTGCGTTAGAAATAGGCCCCATTCCTTTGGGGAACAGTCCTGATAGAGCAATAGCTGAAGTGTATTGCTGCTATCTGCAAGATGAGTGGTTCAAGCCCACTATCTCCTCTACCTCAGAGATGAGGCTGTCTGCTCCCATAACAATTTACAGTCCTAAAATTCAAAGGGTGGCTATGAGTCAGAATCAAATTGATGGCGTTGACTTGTTGGGCTCTCCAGAAAACCATCCTCCCCTAATTTGAGGTCTGTGTGCTTTGGTTGGACTGTTTGTATACTCATGAGTTGTTTTTGGATTCAGCCCTGACCAATCACAGTATCACAGTCCCTTAGCTACAGTACCCTACAACGCGTTCAAAGTGGAATCATTTTCTATAAGCCTATGAAAAGTCGAAAGACAAAAATTGGAAAGATATATGTGAAAATCTAAGGTATTTGAGTGGTAGAGTGATTAAGTTCTGGACAGCTAACTGAAAGGTCAGTAGTTCAAACACAACAGAGACTTTGTGAGAGCAATATATGAGAGTTTGTTTCCATAAAGACTTGTATGGATTTCTGTGGCTCCATAGTTTGTTTCCATAAAGATTTATATGGATTTCTATGGCTCCTACAAGCAAGTTTGTTGTCCCTGCCCATTGATTTCCTTCCATAACATGGACACTTCATCTTACACCCCCATTGGAAAAAGGTGAGTGTTTAAGATTTGGTTTTGTTCCCATGGGGGATAGTGGGAGAGTATTTGGAATGACAATGGGATACTGATTAAATGAATAGTTAGAACTCTTTGCAGAAGAGTCAAGACTTCAGGATATCTCACTTTCATGCCCATTAATATTTTTTCTAGGTTTTGACAGTGCAATTTTTCATTTCTATCAAAACTTGAGGCTTTTCTAATTGACCAAACCCAAACCCTTTGTTTGCCCTGCCCATTTGGACTACCCTATCACTACCCTAGAGGACAGAGTAGAACTACTTCACCAGATCTCCAAGGCTGTCACTGTTAGGGAAGCAGACTGATGAGATCAAAACAGCCCAGCACTTAAACACAAACCCCTTACCCCCCAGAGTTTCTCTTTTATGTTGGAGGGGATGCTATTGGATTTAATACCAGCCCTTGAATATGGTGGTCAACATCCAAACATGCTCTTACTCCCATTATATCCAGCAGACATGCATAGTGTCACTAAATAAAAGAAGCTGAGCACTGAAAACTTTCCAAATGAGATTGGTGAAAATAGGATGTGAGCGAGTCCTCTATTTCCTTGGTGTGTATTCTGCAATGATGCCTTGAGATGGCAGATGTGGCCAGACAAATGTTGATTTATGGGGGTTCAAAAGAAAGAGAACAGAATTTACAACTTTGACTTTTCTAGAACTTCCCAGTAAAATAATGAGCTGGGACTGCATGAGAAGTGTAATATCTTGGAATGGGTAAGATTTGCTCTGGTTTTTAGCTGGTCTCAACCCTACCAATGATAATTTTTATTTGAGAAATGATGAAAGATCAACATTAGAACAATGCTTTTAAATTTACTGGCTGTTTGTAAAGTGTGCTCTCAAATTAGCTTTTGGAAAAAGTTTGCGACACTTTTAAGAACTTATTAATGGAAAGAAATTAGGTAGCTAACCAAAGACAATAATGAAGTTTTTTTTAAAAAAAATAATGAGTTTTAAACAATACATTTGTATTTAATTACAGCTAACTTTAACCAGAAGATGATGAAATAAGAAACTTGAACAAGCGAAACCCCCAAAGTGAATTCAGTGTATTGGAGTTTTGAATCAAATGCATTGCCTTCCAACCAATCTGGACTCACATTAACAACTTAGACTCTGTAGAATGGCTCCAGAAGGTTCTGAGGCTATCAATATTTATGGAAAAAGATAGCCTCGTCTTTCTCATAAAGAATAACTGGTGGGCTTGAACCAATGACCTTTCTGTTAGTGGATCAACACATCCAAATATACTGAGAAGTCTCCTTGGGGTTTTGAACAGCCCAGTGGGAAATAGAATGTAAATAATGGCATAATTAATCACTTCAATGTGGTTCATACGTTTTTAAGCTAAGTGATTTTCCACCGATTATTTTTCCAACGATTTTATTGGGGGCTCTTACAGCTCTTATAACATTCCATATATCATTTGTATCAAATATATTTATACACATGTTGCCATCTTCATTTCCAAAATATTTTTTACTTGAGCCCTTGGTATAAGCTTCTCTTTGCCCCTCCTTTTTTTTTTTTTTTTAAAAAAATAAGACTCCGGGAGGAAGTCGTGTCACTGGCCGAGGCCCTGGTTTCCTCCTGGGGCCCGGCAGGAAACAAGGTCCAGGCCGGCCGGCAGGACGGACTGGCTGACACCAGGCCTCATGGGCCGTGGTCGGGTGAGTGGGCGCGGCGGGGTCGGGGGTGATTCCAGCTCCCGTGGCGATGGCCAAAGTCATGTACCCGCACCCCCGCCCACGCTGGCCACGTGACCCTGGCTCATGGCCACCCACAGGGCAGGGCAGAGCTGCCCCCCCCCCCCAACTCTCGCCCAGCCGGCCGACCCCCATCTGCACAGCCCTCTCCTGAGGAGTGACCCCACCCAGGCTCTGTCTTCGTGCCTCTCACGCTGTTCAGGCCAGTGGGCGCCTGCCCGTGACCCCCTGCAAGGAGCCCGTCCAACCAGAAGGCCGTCACCCTGCCTGTGCACGAAGATGCAGGTGCTGAGAGCTGTGGGTGCCGGCCCCTCCCTGTAGAGGCGGGGGTTAGCAGGCCCCACCTGGGGGGGAGGGAGCGTGGAATGGACGAGATGTCCAGTGGGTCGGCTAATGGCTCTCCCACCCAGCCCCAAAGCCCAGCAAGCCTCCCTTCAGGCAGACAGCCCCTCCTCCTCTGAGGAGAGCTGCCCCCTGGCCTGAAGAGCACACCTCAAGGGCCAAGTCTTTTACCCCTGGATGCCTGAGACCCTGGGGGGCCCAGGGGACCATTGAGAATGGCTCTCCCTCCAGAGGAGAGGCTGGCTTCCATCCCAAGCCCACCCAGGAGCGTGTCTGGAGAGACGCCACAGTCATGGAGAAGTCCAGGCTGGCTCTGCTGGGTGTCTGGGGTCACTGTGAGCCCCAGCCAGGGGACAGCAGGAGCAGCAGCTACTGCACTGCTGAAGATGGCCCAGCAGGGGCAGCTGGCTGTACCGGCAGTGTCACTTGCAGGGATTCTGAGTCCGGCTGCCCGTGTGTTGCTGAGAGCCAGCCCTGCCACGTTGCTCAGCCCCTTGACGGAAATGTGGACGCCAGCAATTCCCGTCCCCTGGGAGAAAACGCAGAACTCACGGGCTTCAAGGGAATCGCCTTCAGGTGTGACTCACTGCCTGCCTTCCAATGAGACCGATGTGCCAGCCCATAGACAGGGAAGAACTGGCCCCTGGGTTTCTGAGACTGTGACTTTTTTTTTTTTTTTAATTATTACAACTTATGCTGGATTAGAAAGTCCCTAAAGCCTGGTTGTCATTCACCCTCGGAGTGGCTGGTGGTTTCAAAATGTCCACCTTGTGGTCAGTAGCCCAAAGCATAACCACAATGCCTGGATCTGAAAGGCCACTCGCTGGGGGACTGGCAGGAGGAGGGGACAGGAGCGGCATGCCTGGTGTTCTCCAGCTGCAGGAGGAAACCTGACTGGGATCCCCGCAAAAAGCAGAGGTCTGATGTGCCTCCAGCTCTGACCCTCTGTCCTCAGCCCTGACCGTGCCAGGGAAGCTGGCAGGCCAGGGAAGCCTGGCAGGCCCCCAGGTGCACTGCCAGGCCTCTTCTCAGGCAAGCAGGCAGGCCAGCTGCACCCTGGCCCTTGGCCTCTGGACCCCACGGTCTCTGTAGCACTGGGAAATGTCTGCAGGGCATTCTCTGCCAGCCAGACTCCTGTCCAAGGGCCTGGGACTCTGCTTTAACGTGTTCCGGGGCCAGAGCCCACTACCCGGCCTGCCTCAGGGTCTCCATCTCGGCAATGCTCCCCTGGACCACACGGCTGGGATTCTCCTTTCACGTCCCAGGGAGTGGGGGCCTGGTTGCCCGTGGCCCATGTTGCATAGTTGACCATGTGGCCTCCCATCTGAAACACCGGCTGCTCCATGGGGGAGAGAGGGGACTTTCTCTGTCCCTGCAGAGTGACTGCCAGGACACCCAGAGGGCAGTGCTCCTCTGCATTGTCGCAGTAGCTGGTTTTCCCGACTGATGTCCGTCGGAGTTGTGGAGTCGTCCCGACTTTGTGTCTGTAAGTGCAGCATGGCCTGCCCTGTCCCATGGCCAGTCGTTGCCAGGCCTGCACCCACTGTTCCAGCCACGGTCAGTCCCTCTCTGTTGGGTCCTCCTCTCTCGACGGCCCTTCTGCTGGGCCCCATAGGATGTCTTTCCCAGGGACCAGTCTCTCCCGATAACATGTCTGTGTGAGTCTGGGCAGACTGGAGAAACAGGTGCATGGACACACATATGGATATAGGGACAAGGTTTATATGCGGGAGGGGTGGGACATTGAGAAAGCAGCCCAGCCCAGTCCAGTTCAAAGTCATGGGTCCGGTGTTGGCCCATGTGCCCTTTGCCAGGCTGTAACGTCTCCTTCCGATTCATGGGGTTGCAGGCCAGTGGGTGCAGGGTTCCGGTGATGGCAGGGGTCCCCCCATGGCTCCTCGTTTCCAGGGCTCGGGGTCCATCGGCAGCGTCCAGTAGTGGTAGTGGCAACTCAGCATTGGCAGGGCTCTCCGCGTGGCTTCTCCAGCTTTGGAGGTCTGGTTCCGTCGGGGCAGGGCCGTGTGGCTTCTCCTCCGGCTCCTTCAGCTCCACCAATGCTGCCATCTTGTCTTGTCCGTAATTTGTTTTCATCTCTGAGGCTGGCTACCAACAACTGGGGAGATGGCCTCTCTTCTCCACGAGGGAAATATCTCAGAATTTCCCAGAGGCCTCGGGAGAAAGCCATGCCCACACGGAGGCCTCCTTGGCCACTCAAAGGCTGTGTCCAGATGGACAGGCTGGACTCCACCCCTACATCTCAGTCATGAAATTGGCCTAATGAATATACCACGGCCACAATGTCAGATGGAAGTGAGGCACAGGCTCTCTATGATGGAGCAAGGACCTCTCCGACTGTCCCTTGTCTCGGCACTCCAGGGCACCTTCAATATTACCTGGCCACAGAAGCATCGTCCTTCAAGACGGATTCTGAAATGTTCTGATGATGGCTGTGATGTCATCCCCCTTGAATTTGTCATTCCCAGTAAACCAGCCAGCTGTCTGCTACAAAGTGACCTACGCCCGTCCGTGCCAGCACATTGATGGCCTCGGATGGATCCCAATCTTCAGAGATTCACACTGTGATAGGTTGGCGAATTGTGCCAACCTAGCCAATAGGAACATGTGGGATTAATAAGCTTGCAGTTTGATTGAGGACAGAGATACCTGGCGTGGCAAGCCCTGTCTCTCGCTTGCTCTGGTGATTGGACCAGTGCGTGGCTGCCTCAGCTAATTCTCTATTCTCTGCCTTCATTTGTGAGCCGTGCTACCCGTGGGACACCCAACCTGTGGATCCTGTCACTAGAGCTGGAGGTTTCTCTGAGACCTGTTGCACCATGCTGCTGGTGTGTACTTCGCTTGAGCTCGGGGCTGTTGGACTGTGCGGCCCTTGGAGACCCGCTTGCTGCCTGTGGCCTGATGGCCTGTGTTGCTCTACAGAGGACTCAGCTGTCTGCTCTCCTGACCCTGAACCCGGCAGCCCTCGAGGGTTGAAGGCCTTGCAGTATATTAACTGTTCCACGGAAGTGAGTTGAGCTGAGCCCTCTGTACTGCTGCAGGACTAACGAGCTGTTCTTTTCCTTCTTGCTGTCTGTCTGTCTGTCTATATAAAGTCACGTGTCCTGGTGTTGGTTCTCTAGAAAAAAAATAAATCATTGTATTGGGGGTTCATATAACTCCCATCATGATCAATATATACATCAATTGTACGCAGACCACATTTTCACACTTGTTGCCATCATCACTCTCAAAACATACTCTCTCCATTTAGACCCTCAGTACCAACTCCCCATATTTCTCCTCCCTTCCCAACTCTCCCTCCCCCATGAACCCTTAATAATTGATAAATTGTTATTACTTTTTATTCATATTGTACACTGTCCTATGTGTCCCTTCACTTACTTTCCTTTTGTCTGTACCCCAGAGAAGAGGTTATATGTAGACCCCTGAAATTGGTACCCCTTTTTATCCTACTCTCCGGGTATTGGTATCACCACTCCCACCACTGGTCCGGAAGGGATCATCTATTCTGAATTCCCCATGTTTCCAGCTTCAGTGTATATCCCCTGGTCTAGCTGGACTTGTAAGGTAGAATTGGGATCATGATAGTGCATGGGAGGAAAGCATTTGAGAACTAGAGGAAAGTTGTATATTTCATTACTACAATGTACCTTGACTGGTTTGTTTTCTCCCTGCAATCCATCTATAAGGGGATGCTACTTCACCTATTGATGGGCTTTGGATCCCCAATCTATATTCTCCCTCATTTATAATGATATAATTTTTAGTTCTTTGATGCCTAACACCGGATCCTTTCAACATCCCATGGTCACACAGTCTCCTTCCTTGTGCGCTTTGTTGCCTCTGAGCTAGAGAGTGACCTGTTTACGTTCAAGCCTTTAAGACCTCAGGCACTATATCTTTTGATAGCTGGGCTCCATGAGCTTTCTTCACCACATTTGCTTATGCACACATTTGTCATCAGGGATCATATCAGGAAGGTGAGCATGCAGTGCTCTGATTTTTAGTTTTTGAAGTCTGATAACTGATCCCTTTGACACCTCGAGGTCCCACAAGCTGGTGTGCTTTTTCCATGTGGGCTTTGTTGCTTCTAAACTAGATGACCGCTTGTTTACCTTCCTCATGGACATTTTTAAAGTGCTGTGCTCACAGGCATCTAAATAGTGGCATCCTAAATCCAGAATGATTATATGAGTCAAATGTGGGTGAGAAGCTGAGTTTGAAAAGAAACACAATCAGTGATTTTTATATATGTACAATTCAGAACTTTATATCAAGAAATGAATTTATATTAAAAAAGTGGATTAACCCAGCAATGCAAGTCCATTGGGTCAGGTGCTAGCTGGAGGTCCCTTCAGATTCCTGTCGCCCCTACAGCTTACAGCCCTCCTGAAGCTGGGAGAGCATGTGTATAGATTCTAATGATTCCCAAGTCAGCAGGAACATGAGAGACTCCCAGGTGCTGACAAACTCCTACCGTTGACAGGTTACATTGCCTGCTGGCCTCAGAAGCCAGATGCAGGATCTAAGCAAGGAAGAAGGGGAGGAACAGCAAGAGAGAGAAACAAGAGTTCTCTATTGTTAGGTCTATCACGTTAGTTCCAATTGAAAGTGAATCTAAGCACAACCGAACAGAACACCGCAAGATCTTAAGTCATCCTCACAATTGTTCCTGAGCCAGAGCCCATTGATGCATCACGGATTCAATCCATATTATTAAGGGCCTTCTTCTTTTTGACTTCCTCTGCACTCTTCCAAGAATGAAGGACAGCTGTCCTCTGAGAGTATGTCCATTGTCTGTAAGATGAAGTCTTAACCATCCTTGCCTCTAAAGAGCAGTCTGGCTGTACTTCTTCCAAGACAGAAAGGTTTGTCTTTTCAGCAGTTGATGGTTCTTTCAATATTCTTCTTTAGCACCACAGTAAAAATACATTGATTCTTCTTCAGCCTTCCTTATCCAATTTCCAATGTTCATGTGCATATTGAAGCAATGGAAAATACTTTGGCTTGGGTCAGGCACACCTTAGTCTTAAATACTGCACCCCCCCCCCCGCCCCAATACTCTAAAGAAGTTTTGTGTAGCAGTTTTACCTAATGTGACATATCTTTTGATTTCTTCACTGCTGCTTCACTGAGAATTGATTACAGATCTAAGCAAGACAAAATCCTTGACAACTTCAGTCTTCAACCTTCAAGGTTTTCTATGGCTCCTTCATCCACATTGGGTAGTCAGTACTTCTTTGTTGTCTGAAAGCTCCAATGAAGCCTGTTCACATTGGGTGACCCTGTTGGAATTTGAAATACCAGTACAAAGCTCCTGGCAACACAGCAACACACAGGTCACCACAGTATGACAAAAATGACAGATAAGTGATAAAATTTTTCACTGGGTCTCTTATAAATAGGTCACATCATTAAGCAGAGATCATCAGGTTATGACTTGTTTGATAGGTTGGACTTCACCCATATCTTCTTATATGCATATCAAGTTTGCACAAAACCTAATCATCAATTTATCTATTATCTTCAATATGAGATACTTCAATTGTATATTGTATAGCTTGTCATATTTTCTATTTTTTTAGTAAGTGAGAAATATTTTGTAATGGAAAACATTTTTCCCACCATGTGGGATAGGTTCTGTGTCAACTTGGCAGGACGTAGTTTCTCAGTGGCTTGGGCAATTAACACCTAGGAAACCCCCATGACCTGACCTCACACACTGTATTCACAGCTAATCAGTTGCCAAAGGATTAGGGTAAGCTGTAACACCCTTACTTAGGTCATAGTCCTAATTCAATTAATTGAAAGAAGGTTCAGGGGTGTGGCTTGCTTACACTTTAAGTGGGCACTATGGAAAGGCTTGTTTACTTTTCTCTGGGCCTGATTCCTGCATCTGGCTCTTCAAACTCTAGTTCTTTGGACTTGAGCCAAGGGCCTGCCATATTGTTTGCCAATTTTGGGAGTTTTCAAGACCTGCCATTTAAACTGTTAACCTTGTATTTCTTTGCCTCTGCAGCAACAATTCTAGATTGCTGACTTCGATATACTCTATTCTATAGCTAAGTCTGTGATCTTCTTACTAATATTTTACTCATCAGTCCATGCACTTACATGAGTCAAGGGAAGCCTCTAGTCTAACATCTGACCCATGAACTTGTAATCTATCTCAACCAGGACTGCTCCTTCAACTGTGTAAACCATTTCCTTGATATAAATTTTTCCACATATATAGGTTAGACAGGGTTCTTTAGAGAAACAAAGCCAGGACACTTATGATTTAATATGTATATATTAAGCAGCTAATTAGTCCACAGAGCAGCACAGAGGGTTCAGTTCAACTCACTTTGTGAGATAGTTAATATACTGGCAATTCAATTCATGAGGGCTGTTGGGTGCAAGTCAAGGAAGCAGACAGCTGTAGAGCAATATAGACAATCCAGTCATAGGCAGTAAATAGCAGAGATGGTCATCAACAGTCATCTAAATGACAAGATCTGACAGTCCCAAACTGAAATCATGTATACATCATCAGAGTGGCGAGGCAGGTTTCAAAGGACCCTCAAGTTATAGTGTCATGGTCCAGGGTTGGGTGTACCACAGGTAGTGTAGCTCACAGGTTGCAGAAGAGGACTAGCTAAGGCAGCCACACACTAGTTCAATCATTAGAGATCAAGATACAGAAAGGTGAGGATCACTGAGCCATCTGTTTCTTTGCTCTTCAATTAGACTGCAAGCTTATTAATTCTGCTTGTTTCTATTCACCAGGTTGGCACCATAAGCCTACCTATCACTATACGTATACCAATATATATAGAGATAGCTAGATATAGATACATATAGCTAGATTTATAGCTATCTATCTATCTATCTAGATATACTGGTACACACACACATACATATAAATGTCAATGGTTTTGTTTCTCTAGTGAACCCAATTTTACCTACCATGTTATACTTCACGCTACATATAATTTCAGATTGCTTATGCCAAAAGTAGAAAACTATTCATAAAATACTTCTTGTGAAGACTCAGATTCAAATGGAAATCGTGCATGTTATCAGCATATCAGTAACATAGCTAGCAATGATGGTGCAGAATGTAGGAATCATGGAGCACCTATAGTGTATCAATTGTTCAGTATTTGTTACTTATGATCCTTGAAATGATGTTTCCAGATATATCTTACTACCCTATAATACCTAATAAGAGAGAGAAGAATGAATCTTATCTTAAGATTATGTTCTCATTCAAGATGATATAGTTAATACTTGGATGAACCCTGTTTACACCTGAATTTACAAAATCATGAATGCCACATATTTTCTATTCAGACTATCTTCCAGCACCTGGGAAAGTGACTCTATTCTGTTCACATAATAATCAGTCATCATGATTCACTTAACTAATCATAGATATGAGAAATGTGTTTAATTTGTACCAACTTTAGCAGCTATATATTCATATATATATACTTTATAATAAACAACCCACTATACATTGCAACACATATTAATAAAATATAGAATTGTTTGTTGAATTCTCTCAATATTGTTTTGGCATTTATTGATGTAATCATATTATTTTATTACATTCTTTTTAGCCTATTCATATACTGACTTGCAATGACCCTTTTCTAATATTGGATTTTTCATGGGTATCTGAGTTAAATCTCACTCAACCCAATGAATTATTTTCTAAATGTAGTGTGGAGTCTATTTGCTGATATTTTGGGATTTATTTTTGGAATCAATATTCATAGTTTGGTTTATAGGTTCTGTATTCAGTGCTATACTTGTTGAGCTAAGGTATTTGTGCTAAAGTGGCTTTGCGAAGAGAATTAGGAAGCATTAATTCTAACTTTATGCTTTAGGACAATTTAAAGAGCTCATGAATTATCTGTTTCTCAGAGGTTTGAATGAATTCATGCATGAAATTGTCTGGAACTGTATTGAGAATGAGATCTTTGACAACTTTCTCAATTTATTCCTTGGTTTTGGATCTATTTAAGTAGCCTACCTTCTATTGAGTCAATTTGAAGGACACCATTTTTATATTTATAGAAAGTGGTCATTTTTTCACATTCATTAGCACAGATTTAAGAAAATATTCTCAAAGCATTATTTTTATAAATTCCCATTTTTACCTGCCTAAGTTAAGCATCCATGCATTCTTTTTTATTAGCAAAGTGATTTTTTGTGTTTTTTTTTATTCAGAGAAACAAATACTTTACGTGTTTATCACTATGTGTCTATTTCTCAATGCTTTGCAATGTATGC
Organism: Nesogale talazaci; assembly: GCA_004026705.1. Lineage (NCBI taxonomy): Eukaryota > Metazoa > Chordata > Mammalia > Afrosoricida > Tenrecidae > Nesogale > Nesogale talazaci. The sequence continues at coordinate 77,609 of PVJH01002999.1, forward strand.
ATTAATAATCATTAATTCTGTCTTCCTTTTGGCAGTCATTTATGTACAGTACTTATCATTTTTTCTTCTCTCCAAGTACATTAGTACATCTTTGCATTTATAAGGAGCTCTGGTGCTGTCCTGGTTATTCCTTGGTCTGTGATCTGCACGGTCAGCAGTTCAAAACCACAAGAGAAAGACTGGGCTGTCTACTCTCTGAAATAGTCACATTCTCAGAAACCCACAGGGGGTCATGATGAGTCAGCAAATGCTTCCATGGCAGTGAGCTTGGCTTTGGGGGACTGCACTTATTAATTCTATTGTTCTGCTTTCCTTTTAGCATTTGTATTGGATTCTTTTGTCTTTTTCACTGAATAAAAGATCTATTTTCATCCCTCTGGTGTGCACTGCAGAGCGTGGTTAAGATGATCATTTTCATCACAGCGGATCTTCAGATTTAGAGCACATCTCTTAGATTGAGAGGCTTCAGTATCTTTGCTTTCTCTAACTCTTCAGCAAATACTTCTGATTTTCTCTATGACCTAGGAGCTACTCAATAAGAAATATTTTCTTTAATTTAAGAAAAAAATATTTTTCTGTTTTTATTTGTTATGTTCCTCCAGGTATTGCAATGAGGTCAGATACTGTTATTAATCTTATTTCCATTCTTTGGAAATTTTGAATTTATTTTGAGACTAACTTGTAATATTTATTAATATTTATAAATAGCTGATGCATGAGAATGAGCTATATTTTGTATCTATATAAACACAAATCTTTGGAGTATGTTGTTCAGACATTTCTAAATCTTAATTCTTCACCTCTCCAAGGATAGAATGGTATGAAATTGTCCTTAACAATGATTATGCTTGTGATTCTTGTAGTTTTCCTATATATTAAGGACGTTGGTTCCTATTTCAAAATGTAGGATCCTTTTGATTAGTATGTATTACTTTGTTTAACTATTATAGGAGCAGAGAATGGACAGCACTGGTTAACATGTAGACATCTTTCATTTTCATCTTTCTAACTTTATTTATTATGGAAGAAAAATATGAACTCACTTGTGTTGGTGTATTTTTATTACCTTGCTAATGCTGTAAAAATAATACCAGAAAGATGTTCACTTAAGTTTTATTGATCATAGGAAGACATTCAACTATGTTTATCATCACAAATTATGGATAGCATTGCAGAATATGGGATTTTTTTTGACAATTCTCTTTTAGAAATCGGTTCTCTAGATAAGTAAAATCAGTGAGGTGTATCTATCTATCTATCTATCTATCATCATCATCATCATCATCTATCATCTATCTATCTATCTATCATCTTAAAATCACTCACACAAATTGTAGAAGTGGTTTAGTCCAGTATGGTGCTTGACTGTGAGTCAGATATTCTGCCTAAGCTGACAAACCAAGAGGCAGGAAGGTAAACCAGGAAGAAGGAAGGCCACCCACAGACTAGTGGAGGCAAAGGCAGATTAATCTAAGGCTAGCAAGTCCAGTTTGTGGCTACACAGTGAAATGAATCAAACATTGGAGGTCAATATGATAGGCCACTGATAGTTCCAACAGTCAACAGGCAGGCAGTATGATGGCGTATTGGCTCAAGTCCAAGAAACTAGAGGTTGCTGTGACAGATGTAGATGTCATACCAGCAAGAAGGCAAAGAAATCTTCCCCAGTATCTGCTTCCTTTCGATTTCATTAAGGCTGTGACTTGATTAAGGCAAGGGCACGCTATCCTCCCACAAATGTTTGGTTAGTCAACAAAAATTCCATCACGGAGTTGATTACATTGTGCTGGAGGCATCACGGGAGAATCTCTGCTCAGCCAAATTGACACAATACTTAACTACTACACTTTATTGTGCTCATGTGAAGCCTGTGTATAGACCAAGAAGCAATCATTTTACTAGAAAAAGGGGATACTTTGTTGTGGTTTACAACAGGAATGTTGTATGTCATGGTTGTGTCCTTTTGCCATACTTACTTAATGTGTCTGTGTAGAAAGATATGCTATTTGTTAAAACAAACGGTCAACATAAAAGAAGAAGGCCCATATTATGCAGGCTAGATTGACATATAAAAGGATTCAAATATAACAAGGGATGTCACAAGACTGGACAATGTTTTAGTTTGCAGAGGGTCCCTAGGAATTGGTACTCTTACAATGATGTCTAACAACTCTGTGAATCTACCATGATCATGTAAAAGAGCAGATAAAAGTAGTATTCAGTCAACAAAATTGTGCTGGACCTTTTTCATTTGCTCTGGTTGCTATGCTATCTAGATTTCTTCCTTCTGCTCCCTACCCTAGGTCTTCTACATGTGGCCCAAATAATCAGACCTTCTTTCCCCCTGGATGTCTGCTGCATACCCCCCAGCAGGGCTGTGGCAAGACATTGAAAAGAAGAAGTGTGAGATATGGTCTTTATGTCCCTGGCTTATTTTATGTCTTGCTGTTCTGGGTTGGCCATTTTCCATAACCAAATGCAGCAGCAGTTCTTGGCCAGTTGGTGACTCCACACACCTGCCTACTCTGTGTGCCATCATTGTTTCTGTCATCTACCTGGTTCTCTCATCCTCTGGTTCTTCTTTGAGTCACAATGGACTCATTGACAACCAACATCAATAGATAGTCACAGGAATTGCTTTGTGTTTTTGATTACATACTACAGTCTCAATTGAAAACATATTTACTTGATGTAAAGCATTCCAGGCAAAGACATTTCTTTTAGGATTGGCAATTACTCTTTGGTGGTGTTAACCCCAAACATTTTAAGGTTAATGTGTTTCCTTGAAATCACTCCCATCAGTGTCTTTTCAAAACTATTTTCTGACCCAGTGTCTTTCCTCATGGGATGTTCAGTGGCATTGGTGTTTCTGGAAATTTACTAATTAAAAAAAAATGGTATAGTCTTTGAGTGCCATAAACAGCTGAAGTTAGGCCACTCGCAAAGAGGTTGGTGGTTCAAACTCACACAGAGTCACAAATATAGGTTTGATGATCTGCGTCTAAAGGTTAGAGCTTTACATGTCTTACAGGACACTTCTTCCATTCAATACTTATGTGGACACTATGAATCAGAATTGACTTAGTGACAGCTATCTACAAGAACAACAACAGACAGCAGCAGGCATTGCTTTGTGTTTTTGAGAACAAGCTATGCCTTCTATTTAAAATATGTTTATTTAATTTAAAGAGTTCTGTACAGATGAGCCCCTCAGGACCAGTAGTAAGAGTGGCAATACTGGGAAGGTGGAGGGAAGGTGGGATAGAAAGGGGGAGCCAATTACAAGGATCTACATATGACCTTCTATCTGGAGGATGGACAGCAGAGGAGTGGGTGAAGAGACACATAAGGCAGTGTAAGATATGACAAAATAATAATTTATAAATTATCAAGTGTTCATGAGGGAGGGGTAGCAGAGAGGGAGGGGGAAATGAGGAGCTGATGTCAAGCCTCAAGTAGAAAGCAAATGTTTTGAGAATGATGAAAGCAGGTATACAAATGTGCTTGACATGATGTATGCATATATGAATTGTGATAAGCTTTGTACGAGCCCTCAATAAACTGATTTATTAAAAAAAGAATTCTATACAAATAAATCAAATGAAGAAAGCTATAATCCAAATTTTTATTAAGATCATCTAAACTGAAACTAGTATGTGAGTTATGGAAGTTTGGAAAGCAATGATTTATACAGCCTGCTTCAGCTGAATGTCACATCTGTAATTTGATTCTATTTAAAATCATTATTATAAATGGACTTTTTTCCTTATAAATGCTTTGTTTTTCTGTACTGGAGCCAGACCCAGATACTTTATATTATTTTGTTTACTCTGGCATATTTTGACTCACCTTTTTATTTTAAAGCAAGTCAAGTCACTTTGTTTCAATACACATAACTTTGGTAAATATATTTGGTTTATATCTTTTACTCGCTCCAAAAAACCTTTTTTATTTAATATGTGAGAGTATTTATTATAGTTTATCTGTCTGTTGTTTTTCTTTCTGCCATGAATTCAGGTTCACTAGAATTCCTTGCTGTGACTTTTTGCACTTTCTGTATGACTCTGATATCAAAGTCCCCTTAGCAGTTTGGAAATACTGTTGGGCCATTTATATTTCTTTCAATAGCATATTTTGAAAACACCCATCTCAACCCAGGAGTAAAAATAACCTGTGTTGATTCCTTTAAAGACAAACACTCTAGCACATTTGCGTTCTCCTTCATCTTGAATTCCCTTGTTGTATTGGGACATTAAGGATTTGGCTACTAACCAAAGGGCTAGCCATTTGGATCTACCCAGTGCCACCTTTGAACAAAGGCCTGGTGCTCTACAGTGCTGCAACAGCAGTCACTGAGAGCCTCATGGAACTCTCTCACACAAGAGACCTCTATGGGTCAGAACTGGCTCAGTGCAATTGTACCTTTCTTTCTTTTGTTGTGAGCATGGTTCAAGGAGGGTAGCCTGGTGGTAAAATAGCTACGTGTTAGGTTCCTACCATAAGATCAGCAGGTTCAAACCACCAGCTGCTTGATGGAAGACTGGGGAGGCTTTCAACTTCCAGAAAGAGTTCCAGTCTTGGAAACTCACAGGACTCACAGGGGAAGTCTACTTTGTCCCACGTGGTCACTGTGAGTCAGAATTGATGTGATGGCAGTGAGTTTGGGGTTAGGCAATCTTGGCTAAGCTCCTAATTTTTTGTCTCATGTTCTTCATCTGTTGATCAGTCTCATGGTCATAGCACTATTATGAGGTTAGCATGAGTGAGCATCTTTCTAGTGCCTTAAACAGAACATAAAACTCAACAGAAATAGTTGCTCTCCGGTTGATTCTAACTCAGGACAACCCCGTGCATTTTCAACTAGAACTCTATTCCAAGGGTTTTGCGATAACTGAAATTTTAAGAAGCGAATCACCGTCTTTTTCCCCCAAGTCCCTTTTAGTCTGAAAGTTCCATTGTAACCAGTTGAGCATCACCACTTGACCCACCACTGACATATGGGTGGTGGCTGAACCTGAAGTCCATGGGTCAGACTTTGAACCTGATTCTTGTGCATGGAAGGCAACAATTTTACTACTGAGTATCAGTGTCTTTTTTTACATTTTAAAATGCCCTTAAGATAATGAATTGTTAAGTAACTGATGGTTTTTCCTTCAGTAAAGAGGGGGATAAATGTATTTATATACCTGGGTTGTTATTTGCCCAACCACTTTCCTAAAAGCCTCTTGATGCTGTGTTCTTTCATAAGTAAGACTTGCTGGGAAATGCTGCCTATAAGAAGCATGTCAAAATGCCCTGGTTGCCTCCTGATTCCTCATTTGAACAATTCAGATTCAGCTCCAGTAAATGGCTTGTCAGCTGTAGCCCTGGGAATCTCTGAGTGACATCTTGTTGACATGTTAATCAGAACTAACTATTCCCTGTTCACACCCAGGCATGTCGCCTTTTTGCCGATGAGAGAATGCATCATTCCTGAATTTCATATTCCACTTCCTCTAGCGTCTTTTCTGCAGTATTTTTTCCTTCCATCAATTTCACAGGAGGTTTCATGTATATAATGGAACTGCTGAAACCATAATCCTGTATTTTTGAATTTAAATGTTTCTATATTTAAAAAACGATCAAATTTACATAGGACAAGGCAATGCCATTATTTATCGTTCAGATTCAATCAAAAGAATCACCAAAATGCCCATTTCTCATTTATCTCTAGTCAAAATGGAATAAGAAAAGTTTTGCCAGACTAAAAGAAGAAAAAGAATATAAACACATGCTCCCAAATCAATACTCTTTACAAAACTTATTTATATGTGTTTACCTTTATGTGAACAGGGATAGAATAAGATATTCAGTACCATTCATAATAGAACCTACACAGTATCAGGAATTGTGCAGATGTGTTTACCAAAATTCTGTAAGTGAATTTCTAAGATCAAACGCAGACTTCCTTGAACCAGTGTGCTGTTGTATATATTATTTATTAGAAAAATTCAAGAATAACAGCTTGATCTTCTTGTCTTGCCACTTCAACATGGCTCCTACTGGCTTCCAAACCAGTCAGATATTTAGGGACTACAGAACAGAGTTGTGATTAATTATGAAATAAGACCCACTCCTTCCACCAGGGGTGAGAAGATGGAAGATCCTAAGATGTTCTGGCTACTTCGCCTTTGATGTCAATGTGTCACCTTTGCCAATTTAGCCAATTTGACTTTTCTTTATTCTCCTTTTCTGTGACTTCTTAGACTGGAATGAGTAATCTTGGGAGTGAATAGGATCTTCAGACTATATTCAAGGCAGCTGAAGCAAGCACCAAAGTCAATGATGTTTTCACTTAAAATTTCCTTACCTAAACAGAAGGAAACATAAATAGAGAACATTTTTTATGGGTCAGTTAATGCAGGGCACATTAAAAAAATCATTTTTTAGCTGCTGCTGTTGCTAAAGGCAGGAAAGAGAATGAGGTTCAATGCTCAAGTACCCAATTATTAGAGTAAATACATTTCTAAGCTCCTTCTTCCTAGTTTTCTGATTCAGGATGTGAATAAAATAACCAATGTTCTTCATTTTTTTGATAAATTTATTTTATTTTCATTGCTGTTTGGAATATACACAGTAGACCATACACCAAGACAGCAATTACTGCCTGGAAAGTTCAGAAACATTGAGATGAGCATTCTTCAAATTGAGGAACCATTCTCACCCTCCTTTTCTGCCTGGTTCTCCCTCTTGAACATAAATGAACTCACTGTCCTCTAAGCTTCCTCATAAGTACTGTGTTTGAGTCGCAGTTGTCAATTTTATCTCACATCAATAGTTATTAACAGAACACAATGCTTTACTTGGTCAGCTAAATACTGTTTTAACCTATGTCCCTCCCATAAGGACAGTTTCTTATAAGAATTTCTGTTCAGAGATAAAAAGAAAACAAAGGTATTAAAACATAGGTATTAAAATCAGTCAAATTAAACCTAAGAGAGTGGTTCAGAAGCTCTCTGCAGAAAGATGGACAGAGTAAATACCATTTGGATCCAGTTGTGAAATGTTTCTTCTTTGATGGGATAAGTCTTGGCGTCCTTTTCCCAGGTATGCTTCTACCGTGCATGTAAAGGCTTTGACAAGGATCACCTGGGAAGACAGTGAGGGATTTGTTGTGCTGTGGAGTCATTCTGCAAATCCCCAAAACTTATTTCCTCACCTGTAGAAGAAGCAGCTGCTGATGGCTGGTGTCTCCATCTTATCTCCTGGGACACATTGGATTTTAGGTGAGACTGTGATGAGTGGATGGATATTTCCAAGTTCCCTCTCCTAGGGTTCCAGTTACACCAAGTACAGCCAGAAGTCTAAGGGTGATTTATGTGTGCCCTTGAGTTAATTTTGGACTCTGAGTGACCCCATGTGACAGAGGAGAAATACCCTATAGGTTTTTCTTCACTGGAACCTTTGCTGTAGGAGACTGTACAATCTTTCTTCCGGGAAACCAATAGGTGGGTTTGAACATCCAACATTTTTATTAGAGCCGAGCTTAACCACTAGACCAAAATCTATAGCCACAGAGATTATTCTGATTCATAACAACCCAACATATAGTTTCTGGAGCTTTGCAGTTCTTTATGGTAACAGAAAGCCTCATCTTATTCCCTTGGAACAGCTTGTGTCTTTGAACTGCTAACCTTATGGTTAGCAATCTAATGCTTATCCAGCAGTGCCATCAAGGTCCTTAACCACTAAGATTATTTAAGTTTTGGGAAGAAAGCATCCTATCCCAGGGAAACTCCCCCCAAAATGGGAGACAAAAGTTGGAAATAAATTCTGCAGCCTCCTTTCTGTATGGTAGATAATATTAAGAAGTATGCACTAATATTTCTCAGATGATCTGAAGGAATTAATCCTTGCGTGCCCACAAGGTCAACATAGAAAACTCATCTTTTGTATTATCTTTTCTTCTTTCTCCAATTCTCTCTGCCTTAGCTCTGCTTCTAGCTTCACTTTCCAAATAGATCATTTGCTTCCAAGACGTGGTTCAGATTCGGATTGTAGAGGAGTCTCTACTTAGATTCTATCTTGAGATATGAGTGAGGTCAGCAGCTGACAGAGAGTGATAATGGAATGTGAAAGCTGTGGTGCGTTTCTTAGTAGGAGCAGACTTAGAGTCAGGGCAGTTAGAAATGAAGACCTATGCCAACGACTGATGATGAGGAAAAGAATGAAAATGGTAATGGCATTAGTGATTTGCTTGTGGAAAATGCATTCTCTCTGTAACAATCAAAAATGATATTTGTCAGTTTATAATTGTTAAGGCTAACCTGTGTTTAATGCTGATTGTGTATTAGACATTGTGGAAATGTTTGAGATGTGAGGGCAAGTTGTTTGCAAAATGGCCACAAAACTTGTCCAAAATATTTTTTAATTAAAATATCATTTTTATTGAGGGCTCTTTCGGCTCATAATAATCCATACATCAGTTATATCCAGCATATTTTATATATTTTGTCATCATTATTTTATAGACATTGACTTTCTATCTTTTTTGGGGGGGGGGCATCACTGCCCTTTGGTGGTTGTAGGAGCTACCCAGCCTCGCTCCCAGAGAGCTACTGATGGATTTGAACCGCCAAGCCAATGGGCCGCAGTCCTACACTCAACCACTATGCCACCGGGGCTCAGCTCACTTACTTTCAATCTTTTTTGGGGGAGGAGCATCACTGCCCTCTGTTGGTGGGAGTAGGAGGCCCAGCCTTGCTGCTGGATTTGAACCTCCAACCCAGTGGGCCGCAGTCCTGCGCACAACCACTACGCCACCGGGGCTCAGCCCTACTTTCAATCTTTTCCACACTGAGTGTGGGCTTGGTTCTATGACTTTCATGGGCAAAGGAGAAAATAGAAAATGTAATGGTAATCGGCGGCTTGACATTTCTTGCACCTCTGGGTTAGCGTTCTCTTGGACTGCCAGGCTGTCATGAGACTGCCCAGGATAGTCTATTGTGGATTTCATGTGGAGAGTTAGCAAGGCACCTCAGCCTGCCAACTGTCAGATGCGTGGCCAGACCAATGGACTCTGGGATCATAAGATGTAAAAAATGTCTATTTTTTTTAATGATGCCAACACTTAGGTCTGTATGCAGCCCAAGTTAACAACACCTCAAAAAGTCTGAAACCCAATGATATTACTAGGGATTTCTATCAGACATTTAGAGAAGCACTTGTACCAACTTTACATTAAACATTTCACAATATATCAACAGATAATATACTACCAAGTTCATTTTATGAAGCAAGGGTAAGTCTGATACCTACCCAGGCAAAGACATGACTAAAATGGAAAATTAAAGGCAAATATTCCTGATGAATATAGACAACAAAATTTTCAACAAATTTCTGACCAGAAGAAATCAACAAAACACAAAATAGTAAGAATAATTATTTATCACAATCAAGTGGGATTCATGCCAGGTATGCAAGGCTGGTTTAATACTATCTATACACAAATTTAAGCTTAAGCACTTAATTTTATCACAGAAAAACTGGGGTGCTTCTTCAGCATTAAATATGTGCTGAAAAAACTCAGTTTATACTTGAGCATATATGATATTAGGAAAAACAAAACAAAGCAATTGAAGTAACGCAAACAAAATAAAGGAGAACTGTAAGATTTCTCAATTGATGAAGAAAAGACATTTGATAAAGGTCAATATCTATTCCTTATAAACACTCAATAAAATAGGAACAGAAGGGGAATTCCTCATATAATAATGGCTATATATGTAAACCATTGGCTTGCATCTCACGTGATGGAAAGATATTGAAAACACTCACTCTATGAATATGAGCCCAACAGAGTTGTCCTTTATCCCCATTCTTGTTTTGTATAGTTCTGGAAGTCTTAGCCAGAGCTATAAGACATCAAAAAGATAAAGGCATCCACAGTGGCACAGAAGACACAGAACTTTATTTGCAGATGATATAATTCTCTATATAGAAACCTCCAAAGATGCTACTTTTAAAATGCTGGAAGAAATTGAAAAAAATTGTCCGTGTAGCAGGATTTAAGTCAACCTACAGAAATCTGTTGAATTCTTGATTTCTAGAAATTTTTAAAACAACATTGAAAAGGAAATTGAAAGAACAATACTATTTACAATCGCCCCACAAATAAAATATCTAGGAATAAATCTTACCAGAAGAATGAAAAAGTTATGCAATTAAGACTATAGAACACTTCTACAGGACACTAAAAGAGCCTTACAATGGGAGAATGCCCCATGCTCCTAGATAGGAAGACTACATATCATGAAAAAGGCCAATATTACCAAAATCAACTTATAGAATTAATGCAATTCTGATACGCATCCCAAATAAATGGAAAAATTAATAACCAAGTTTACATGGAAAAGAAAGCCAGCATAAATAAAGTACTATGAAAAGCAAATAGGGAGGTCTTTCACTCCCAGATGTTAAAGCCTACTATCTATCCAGGTGAGCAGTTGAGTCTACCATAAAGAATTTCAATGTTTAAAACACGCAGGGTCATTCCACCTTGTTCTGTATGGTTACTAGAATCAGGATCAACTCGATGGCGGTGAGGTGCTGTTGTTGTGGTTGTTACATAGCCATCATAATAAACACAGTCTGACATTGGTGCAATGATAGACATGATGATCAATGGTTTAAAATTGAGAATTCAGAAATACAACTAATTACCTAGCAACTTGACCTTTACTAAAGGACTAAAACACATTAGGTGGTGAAGAGAGTGCCTTTTCAATAAATAGTGGTTAAAAAAATCGAGTCTCTACCTGCAGGAGAGTGAACCAGAAGCCATAACTTACGCCAGGTGTAAAAATGAACTTAAGCTTGATTAAAGACCTAAATATAAACAGTAAAATCATAAAGATCATCAATGAAAAAATAGGGATTAAACTCAAGGACCCTAAATAAATACATACCAGATATAATGTTAAATATCCACACTATAGAAGACAAAATAGAGGACTGAGATTTTAAAAGTTATTGCATTTGTACATATCAAAAGATTATAATCAAAAGAGTTAAAAGAGAATCCATAGATTAGAAAACTATATTTAGCAATGATATTTCAGATATAAGGCTAATTTCAAAAATCCGTAGAAAACTACAGCCTTAACAAGAGAAATACACATACAAATAAGAACTACACAAAAACTCAATCAAAACAAGTTGTTAACAATGACATTTAGATGACCAAGTACATGAATGAATGTCATTAGCAATAAGAGAAATACAAATTAAAGTAGCAATGAGACACTACTTCACACTGACACTCTTAGCTGAACTATTACAACAAAACAGAATATAATGAATGCTGAGGAGGATGTGTAGACATAGGAACTCTGATATATAGTTGGTGGGACTATAAAAGTGTGCAACCATTAAGGAAATCAATATGGTGCTTCTTTAAACATATGAAAATATAAATATGATCATGCAATCTCTCTACTTGTATATATGGTACTCTAAAGAAATAAATAATAAAATATGAACATACATATGTACACCCATGTTTATTGCAGAATGTTTTATAATAGCAAAAGAATGGAAGCAATAAGAGACTACAAAGAAATTCATAAACAAACTGGGGAAATACGTAAATACATACAAACAAAAAATACAAAATAAGTTAAAATTCTAAAAGGAGAGAGAGAGAGAAAAGAATCAATCTTAAAAGAAAAAGAAAAACAACAACAAAAAACCCTCCAAACTTCCCACTCATCAATCTAACTGTTGGGTTGGGTGACTTTGAGAGAAGAAAAGTAAAACTAAAAATGACTTGGATTCTTTTGTGACATAAAAGTTGGTTTCAAAAAACAACAACAAAAATTGAATGCTGACCCATCATCTTGTTTATTTCTTGCTTTGTACCTTTGAAACAGAGGCTTTAGTTACACCCCTTTACCTGTGAGAATTTGAGGCTCAGAGAAGTTGTCTTTCCCAAAGTCAGACAGCTGCGTAGTAATACTGCCATTTCAGAACTAAGAATTTTCTTGATTCAAAAGAAAACCACCCCCCTAAGATTATTTGTCACATGTAGAGAAGCATTTTCTGCTGAAATGGTGGCTATAATCATGGATTCATCCTAAAACTTTGCTTTGCATATTAGGTACTCTTTCAGGAACAGCTTATTTTGTTTTTCTTTTTTCTTTCTTTTTTTTTTTTTTGTAAAGGGGTGTGGAGTTGGTTCAGGAACATGGTGACTCCATATGACAGAACTTCTTCACAGGGCTTCTTAGGTTGCAGTTTTTATGGGTTTAGGTCACCAGGTCTTTTCTTGGGTTTGAATTGCATTGTTGACCTTTCAGTTAGCAGTTGAGTGCTTAACCAATGTGCCACTAGCGCTCCTTGGGCAGGGCACTATTATCGTTACGTTCCATATCATAGTCACCCTCATACTCACAGTTCTTCTTATGCTTGAGCCCATTGTTGAAGTCATGGTGTCAATCTACCTCCTTTAAAACCTTTCCTCTTTTTCTTTTGTTTATTTTCTACTTTAGCAAGCATGGCATCTTTCTCCAAGGACTGGTCTCTCCTGACAACACATCCAAAGGACATGAGACAAAGTCTCACCATCCTTGCCTCTACAGAGCCTTCTGCTTGTACTTCTTCCAAGACAGATGGACTTGATTGTTTTTGGTAGTCCATGGTCATTTCAATATTTTTCCCCGGCACCATAATTCCAATGCATTATTTTTTCTTCAGTCTTCTTTATTCAATGAGCAGCTTTCATACGCATAGGAGGTGATTAAAAATACCATGGTTTGGGTCCCATGCACCTCAGTCTTCAGAGTGACATAGTGCAGGACATTAGTGATACACAAATGTATATGAAGTTCTCCCTACCTTCAAAGTAATCTCAGGATTGATGAAAAGAAAAGAGTATGGCCCCCAAATTTATACCATGCAATAATCTAGGGTAGGTATGCACAAAACCACAACAGCAAACCGATGACCCAGGGACTCAGACTATAGTGGTCCAGAATTGTTAACAGCATGTTGGAACGTTGGCGTTTGCTCATCATGTTTTCTCTACAATAATCAACAGGATAACAAAAACTGTATTTCCAAACAAGATTGCATCCACAGGCCTAGGAGTTAAGATTCCAACACAGAGGGTGGGGTGGCCCTTATGCCATTATGGTTGCCATTGAGTAGATGCTGACTGAAGGCAGCCCAATAAGTGTCAGAATAGAATTGTGCTCCAAAGAGTCTCGGTGGCTGATTTCTCACCAGACCATTTTCCTGAAGAAAATATATTCCACATGAGAGTAAAGGCCCATGTGTCTGGAGAAACAAACAACAACCAACCCAAGCCAAACACAAAAGCAAAAACATTATGACAAAACATTTCTTCTTCAATCTCCACTGCTGCTAAGAATTTCAGATTTATCTCAAAGTCCAAATGTGAAAATGGCCCCAACTCCTTTGCACAGAATCATAGTTTGGGTTTGGCTGGTTAAAATGCACCTCTCTAGACCTCAATTGCTTACTCACATTTTCGATATTAATTGCTTTTAAATGGATTCCCCCAAGTGCACACTGTTCTCTACTTAAAGCCACTGATATTCCAGATAAGCTTTTTACTGGAACTGCTTCTCCCACTCTGATCCACTCAGTTCACTCTCCCATAGGGGTGGGGGGTGGTGCTCTTTGGAGCAGAAACTTAAAGTGCTTGAGAACGCAAGGGTCTCCACTCACCCCAAGAAACCAAAACACTGAACCAGTTGCCACCAGGTCGATTCTGACTCTAAGGAAACTCCAGAGGTAGAGTGTGACTAATGCCTATAGTGCTCTGTCTGCCATCTTTATGGAAGCTCACCCGCAGGCCTTTCTTCTGTGGAGCACTTAGGTGGCTTTGAACTGCCACCCTTTAAGTCAGCTGCCAGGCAAGTCACTGGTAGCCCCCAGCGATCTTATGGAGTGTTACATAGCAGTGATATTTAAGGCTGCAGCAGAATGGATGCTACTGAGTGGATTTACTGGGCCAGAAATATCCGAGGGGGCTTCAAAGAGCTTCTGGAACACTGGAGCTCAAGGACAATGAGGTTTTCCTGAGAATTTTTAGAAATTTACTCTTATAGATGTTATGCAGCTTAGAGATGGGAATCTGGGCAGAGATCTGAAGTGACTCTGTCCTATGTTTTGTATAGTCCATCATTGTCAGTTTCAACCCTTTCATAGATACACGGTTCACCACAATTAGCTGTGTGCTTACTTGAATTACTCCACTAGTCTGGAAAACTCTTCCATTCCTATTTACTAAATGGCATCATATATTACTGGGATCCTGGAAGCTTCTATTGAGAAACAAGAGGAAACACACACAATCAGGTGGAAGAAACCGATTGAGGATTGAGATATAATATGCTTTGCCTCCCCTTTTTTCCTTTAAAAAAAAAAAGATTATTGTGTTCGCTTTTCAGCCAGGAACAGAAATTTAGTGACCTCTCCTCTGCCTGCAATATCTGTCTTTCTCCACAACGATGAAGATTTGTAGTTCCTTCTTAATTAAACACACTTTGAGGGCTGCTCTGGCTCTTAACCACCAGGCATGACACTGAAACTAGAGGCCGCCACAGTCTAGGAGCCTAATAAGATAGTATTTGAAATGAAAGTTAATGTGATTCTGGCTGCTATCGCTCCTAATTAGTATCAAGCCAGAGACTTCATCTCTTTGAAACACAGCTTATTTACTCGTCTGCTTCTCCAACTTTAAATGGATTTTCTTAACCTCTATCAAATGTGGCGTCAGGAGGATCCTTGGTAGTGTAGGGGTTACATACTGAGCTGCTAGCAACAAGTTCAGCAGTTCAAAACCACCAGCTGCACCACAGGAGAGAGATGGGGTTTCCTACAGGGGCAGTTCTATCCTGTTGTATCAGGTTTCTATGAATCAGAATTGCCTCAGTGGCAGTGAGGGTGTGACATCTGAGCCTTGGTGGCCTAAAACTTAAGTGATGGACTGCTAATGTAAGGTCCCAGGTATAAAACCCAGGGGTGGCTGCTCGAGAGACAGACCTGGCAAACTATTCCCATGGAGGTGACAACGCAGGAATCTCTAGGGTATTTCTGCTCTGCGCTGCAAACCCTCTATGGGTTGAAATGGACTCAAAGATGGGTATCTGCTTCTAATGATGATAACCAAGAGAGCGTTTCTCATTTTTTAACCAACATACACTTCTCTGGAGTGAGTCCAACAAAATGCCTGCGTCCCAGCGAGTCTTCTGCCAAGTCCGTGGATGGTGTGCTCAGTCCCAGGCACGTGGGGAGAACAGACTGACTCCTAGACACGGTTACTGTCCTCTGCGGCTATCAACACACAAATCATGTAAATAAGCAAACTCAGCATAGAGGGCAGGACACAAGAGGGGATGAAGCATGGGCAGCACCAGTGGGGTGAGAGATGAACAGAAACCATTCAGAGGAAGGACACAGAGATGGTCAAGCCAGAAACGAAACCTGCTACCATTGCATTCATTCTGAGATTAACCTTACATGGGAGTTAGGTGGTTCTGCTCTGTCCTATGGGGAAGCTCTGGGTCAGCAGGCACTTGGCAACTCTGGGTGTGATTTCCTTTTGGCTTATAGCTGCAAAGGAACAATGAGTGTGTGACTGCTAACTAATTAGTCTAAATTCCCTATATGACAGAGCAAAATCATTGTTTCCAAAGTTATCATTTTTTTAGGGAAGAAGACAGTCACCTCTTTCTCCAGCAGACCAGCTGAGGGGCTCACATCACTGAATGTTCTTGCTCTGCGGCCTGGCCCTTAGATTATGGCATCTTCAAGGCTTCTCTGAAGACTGTTTCGAAGGTAGATAAAAAGACATATCTGGGCCCGGGTCAGAAATGTCCCATTGAGCAGTTAGGTTCACCTGATCCAAGCCATGGTATTTTTAATCACTTCCTAAACACACAAACAGTGGCCAATGAATACAAGAGACCAGAGAAGAATTGATGCATTTGAAGTATAGTGTTGGTGAAGAAAACTTAAAAGAATCATAGACTGCCATAAGAACAAACAAACCTATCCTGGATGAAGTACAGCCAGAATGGTAGTTAGGAACAAGGATGGGGAGACTTCATTTCATGTATTCGAGCTATGTTATCAGGAGAGACTAGTCCTTGTTGAAGGCATCATGTTTGGTAAAACAGAAATTTCCAAACCAAATGCACTGCCATGGATTCGATGACCCATCATAGTGACTCATACGACAGGGTAGAACTGGTCATGTGGGTTTCAGAGACTCTGACTCTTTATGGGAGTAGAAGCCCTGTCTTCTGAGAAGTAGCTGGCAGTTTTGAACAGCTGACTGACCTTGTAGTCAGTATTCCAATTGTTGACCACTAGGCCACCAGGACTCTGTGGTAAAAAAAAAAGGAAGTGTTAAAAAGAGGAAGCCTGGCAATGAGATGGAAGGACCCGTCTGTGCAACAATGAGTTCAGGCATAGCAACAATTGGAAGGATAGTAGAGACTCAGACAGCCTCTCATTTGGTTATATGTGGGATCATTATGAATTGGAGCTGACTTGATGGCATGTCGCAACAGCAAGGGCAGGGAAAAGAACTCAGGTGGCATAGCTGGTAAAGCATGTGGCTACTAACCAGAAGGTCAGCTGTTTGAACCCATGGGAGAAAGATGTGGCAGTCTGCTTGTGTAAAGAGGTACAGTCTTGGAAACACTACAGGGCAGTTAGTTCTCTTCTGACCTATGGGGCTGCTGTGAGTCGGAATCCTGCCACATGATAGTAGGGGGATTTGTTTGGTGTTGGTTTCAGGGTGAGAAGGAACTGTGAATGTGTGGGGGGGCTGGGGTGGAGTACAGCCAGCGAATATGTGTTTCTGCTAATGAAACAATTGAAATTCACTCTGATGTACCTTGAAGGCAGGTCTGGAGATCTTATTCTACAAAGTAAATACTGTCCAACAATTCTACTCTATAATGCATGGAGTCACCATGGCATGGAATTGACCCATGGCCATGAGTTTGAGATTGGGAGGTGAGAGGGAGTGGGGAAAAAATAAAGCCAGTTGGACTACGCAGATGTCACTGAGCTTTTTCTGCCTTCCATAAAGGACCAGACATGAAACGTTTTGATCTCGAGGGGCTACACTCTTATAACTACTCAACTCTGCAGAAGTAGCAAAAAGACATAACCGGCAATCTGCATGCAAGTAAGCATGACTACGTTCCAATAGCACTTTATATAGTAAAATAGGCATTGAACAGAACCTAATCCACCGGCCATATTTCTAATGCCTAGATTAGAATGTAATGATCAGTAGGTTGAGTGACTCCTGAAGAGACCTCCAAGAAAGGACAGGGCCCCAGTCCCTGTGTGGATCAGGAAAGATCCTACACCAAACTCACCATCATGGCGTCCATTCAAACTCATAGCGACCCTGCTAGACATGGTAGAACTGCCTCCTGTGGCTGTAAATCTTTATGAGCGTAGAAAACCTTTTCTTTCTCCCACAAAGGGGTTGGTGGTTCTGAAATCACGAATTTGTTGTTAGCAGCCTTACTAGTAACCTTCTCACTATACCACCAGAGGTCCTACACCATGATTTGACACCTGGATTTGAGATCTCATAGCTGGAGGGAGCAGAGAGAGTTCTGGTCTTGCTCAGCAACCTGGCTGAAATGCTCTCTGCCGCTGGCACCTCATGGTTTTGGACTAAGGGCTTAAGCTCCTTGTATTGGGTCTGCATATTCTTTCATTAAGAAGACAAGGCTATCCTCCGAGTAGGTCAAGGGTCAGATATCATGTTTCAGGATGTTGTCCAGTCTTTTTTTTTTTTTAATGCATAGTATCCCTGGGTAGAGTTGAATACTGCCTGGCCCTTCATCATCCCAGGAGCTACTATGTTTGAGGCTATTGTGGAACCCCTTGAGACATTCCATGCCCTGGAGGGCATTCCTCTTCTGCACTGCTCTTCTATCTTCTCTGGGGACCAGTCCCTCCTGAGAGCATATGTTCAAGGTATATGCAACAAAGTCTTGGAATCCTTGTTTCCAAGCTGTAACTAAGACAACATATGTACATATCTGTTACATAATAGGCACCATCAACAAATCCAATCCTTCTTAGCTCTACCACAGCCTGGGCATCTGTTAGAAGAGGGGGTTCTATTTTTGAGGCTTGGTGAGCAGTACGTTCCAGAAGTGACAATTCTGAAGGAATTGTCAGATTTCTGGTGACCAAGCCACGGACCCTAATATCAATTCACTTAGGTTCTGCTCATTCATTTACAATGGGAGGGGACCTGACTACACATTTAACCTTTCATCAACTCCACAGAAATTATGTGAAGGTTATTTTTTCTTTTAATTACATAGCGTAGGTTTAATTTAATTTCTCTTGCTAGGTTAATTTAGTGATTTGAAAAAAAAAACATTTGATTTTTAATTAAGCCAGAGCAAAGGGCATTTTATACTCTATGTCAGAAGAAGAAAAACATTATTGTCTCTAATAGGCAGGGATGAAAAAGGCATCATACCCTTCCATGCTGTTGCAGAGGCTACTTTTCCTTCAGCCTTTGGGGCCCTGAAGAAAAGTTGAATAGAACATGAAGGACTTTATAATATAAGGTGAAGATAAATTGTCTTTCCCAATATATATCTATATTATATTAAATATATTATAAATGTAATTTAAATACATGCATGTGATAGAAAGATTTGCATGCATAATATATTTTATAGATATATATCTTATATGTATAGACAGGGTTTCCATAACTACAGATCTTCACTGTGGGGGAAGCTAGCCCCCCACATTTAATCACAAGTTCAGTTGGCTCAATTGTACAGTTAAAAATATATATGTAGGTTAGTAAAATCATAGATAATAAGAAAGATAGGAGAAAGAGTAAAATGAAAGAGTCAGACACATTCCATGGTAGCATGCTCACCTCCTGGATGGTTATGATCTCAACAGCCAGGTCCTTGCACTGCACAAGTGGAGAGGGCAGGAGAGAGTGATTTATTATTAACCAAAGCTTATATATCTCCAGGGTTTGCAAGTTTCCTGACTAGAGGTAAAACCATGCCACAGGAAAGGGCTGCACGATAAGTAAGACAGTCATGAGAAGGTGGCGATCTAGGGGTATGCACACTACAAGAAGAGCAGGGACTAAGGGTACGCATGTATAAGATGGGCAGATCCTAGATTCATGATGGTGGTCTGACCTTGATTGCTCTTGATCTGGAGACTTGATTTTATCTGAACTTTCAGGGGAAGTAATCCACCATCCCTGAGAGCTGGAAGTCCCACCTATGGCAGGACAGACAATAGGGTTTGCTTACTCTAGATGGCTGGTGTCTTCAGAGAGATAACTTGACAACCATTCATCATTAGTTGCAAGCATGGTCCAAGGTCTGACATATATTTGGGGGAGATGGGTTAAGAAACCACCTTTTTATATCCCACACTTTACAAAGAATGGATGTTGTGTGTTGCTGCATGCTGAGCACGTAATGAGAAAATCTGGATAATACGAAGAAGAGTGTGGCCACAGGATTGGAGGAACCTGAGATAAGCAGATGACACAACCTTGCTTGCTCAAAGTCAGGAGGACAGTGCCCCGATGAGGATTAAGGATGGAAACCTCTAGTGCGGGTTACTATGTAACAAAGACCAAAATCCTCACCGCTGCACCAACATCATGATACACAGAAAGGATGTGAAGTTGCCAAGGATTTCATCTTGCATGGATCCTCAGTCACTGCTCATGGAAACAACAATCGAAAGGTCGATGAGCAGAAGGTGGGTGTGAATCATCACTTTTGTGGTTAATCTTGTGAATAGCAACTCAATGCTTATCCCACTATGCTTCAGGGCTCTTTATTTTTATATGTGACCATATTGTATATAAGATTGTTTCTTTCTGGATGAACAGCTCAATGTGTATATTTGTGTGTGTTTATGTGTGTGTGTGTGTGTGTGTGTGTAGTCCCATGAATTGGTCTGCATTTTGAATATGTGTACGACTCATAGGCGATGCCATGGCAAAGCGGGACAGTAAGCAAGGAAGACCAGAGAGAAATTGAACCTTTGAATTAGAGTATTGGTAAGGATATTAATTCTATCACGATCTCTCAGGAGAAAAAGCAATTCTCTCTTTGAAGAAATACAACCACAATGCTTCTGAGAAGCAAGAGTGGTGCAGCAGCCTCATGTCCTCAGCCATTCCATCAGAAGAGGACCATCACAGTTGGTAGAGGATCAGCAGACGAAAGAAACGAAGCCCGGGTGATACAGTGGATACACATTGGACTGCTAGCTGCAAGGTCAGCAGTTGGAAACCAGCAGATGTGCAGCAAGATAAAAATGAGACATTCGACTCCCATAAAGAGTTACCATCTTGGAAACCCACAGGCAAAGTTCTGCCCTGCTCTACAGGGTCAGTATGAATGAAAATTGACTCTATGGCAGTGAGTTTGAGTCTTTTAAAATAGATGGGTTGACTCATGGGGCTGCGACAAGGGGTTCAACTAGAGCAACAGTTCTCAACCTGTGGGTTGCAACCCCTTGGGGGTTGAATGACCCTGCCATAGGGATCACCCGATTCATCACAGTAGAAACTTTACAATTACCAAGTAGCAATGAACGTAGTGTTATGGTTGGGGCATCACCACCACCATACAGTTTCATTGGGAGCTCCATGACCCAGGTTTGAGTGTGACTAAAAAAAAATCACTGTTATTGAGTTGATTCTGGCTCTTGGCAACCCTGTCAAACAAACAAGGTAGACCAACCCCTATGGATTTCCTGGACAGTAAATCTTTACAGGAGTAGAGATCTCCATCTTTTTCTGGAAGTGCAGCTGGTGGTTTTGAACTGCTGACCTGATCATAGTTTGCAGCCTAATTCATAATCACATGCCACCAGGGTTCCTGCATTAAGCACTGTGGCAGTCATGTGCTTATGTTAATTTCATGATTGAGATGTAGGGGTGGAGTCTAGCCTGTTAATCTGGAGATAGCCATGAGTAGCCAATGAGGCCTCTGTGTGGGCGTCCCTTTCTCCTGAGACTTCTGGGAAATTTCATGATATTTCTCTCGTGGAGATGAGAAGCTATCTCCCTAGTTGTTGGGAGTTAGTCTCAGAGATAAGACAAGATGGCAGTGTCCGAGCTGCTGCAGGAGCTGGAGGAGAAGCCACACAGCCTTACCCTGATGGCCTTACCTCTGAAGCTGGAGAAGCCACATGGAGACTCCTGTCAGCGCTGAGTTGCTTCTACCACCACTGGATGCTGTTGATGGACCCTGAACCCTGGAAACGAGGAGCCATGAGGGGACCCCTGCAGGCACCAGGACTCTGCACCCACTGGTCTGTGACTTTGTGAGTCAGAAGGAGACTTAATAAACTGATATCAGGCATATGGGCTATTATCGGACTTATGACTTTGAACTGGACTTGGCTGGGATGCTTTCTCAATGTCGCATTCCTCTTGTATATAAACCTTTTCCTTATATCATATGCTTGTCTATGAATTTGTTCCTCTACCTGGACTGACACAAGCACCTTGTGTAAAACCTATGGCCCAGGTTTTGAGAACACCTGTTAGTAGTGAGTTGAGTCCTTGGAAAGTGTCTCCTTTTACTGCTGCTGCTGTTGCTGCTGTTGTTGTTGTTGGGTGCTGTGGAGTTGGTTCAGACTCACAACAACCCTGTGTGGTACAGAACAAAGCACTACCCTAGTCCTGCCCCCTTCTTGATTGTTCATATGTTTGAGTCCACCATGGAAGCCATTGTGTCAGCCCATCTTGTTGAAGACTTTCCTTTTATTTCACAGCCCCTCCACTTGGTCAAAGTGTTATGTTCTTCTCCAGGGAAGGGCAGCGCTTGCTTATTTACACTGCTCTTTTCCCCCTAATGAAAAGAACATTTCAATATGCACTCATGGGCACCAACCTGTGGGTTTCCACGGGATGGCCCCAAGCCAATTTTCTCACCAACATAGAGCATCTTTTTTTTTTTTTTTAAGAGTTAATTGGCCCAGTGAGTACACTCCCAAATGGCAGCTATGGTGTAATTGCCACCTCCTGTTCACTGCCTCCACCTCTGAACAGGTGCTGCAGCTCTGAATCAGCCCCCTTGATTACTTCTGGCATTTTGAAACGGATTGTTTTAGAGACCAAACTGTTTTGTGAAACACCTCACTTGTCATTCTGTCACAAGGCGTTGGAAATAGCATTCAGCACTTATGGGGGATATTGAGTCAGTAATCTTGGGGATACTTCATGTACTTCTTGGGTGATTTGGAGTATGGTTATCTTAAGGGCAGTAGCTTTCATTAGTGATGGAACAAGTAACTACAGCGTGCATGGTCTGAAATGCCCTGCATGCGTAGACATGTCCTACTGGAGATTTCATGTGCCTGGAACTAACTGGGGAGATTCTATTTTTATTGACAAACACACAGGGTCTGCATGGAAGAAATGCTCATATCTGGAATGGGCTATACACTGGGCCGTTAACTGTAAGGTCAGCAGTTCAAGCCCACCAGCTGCTCTGAGAGAAAAACATGATGATTCAACTCCCATGAAGAGTCACAGTCTTGGAAGCCCACGGGCACAGTTTTGTCCTGTTCTATATGGTCTCTGGGAGTCAAAAGTTGACTTGATGAGAGTGGGTTTGGGTTTGGTTTGGAATTACAATTGGGTGCAATTAAATACACGGTGTGGGCGAACAATACAAACAATACACTCTGGAGTTCGAATAAAGATAACAATACTAAACGTTTCCATAGACTGTACCTCACCCTAGGCTAGGTTTGGTGGTCAATTCCCTACATGTGCTATTTAATCAGTGGCAGATATTAATGTAATCCTTTATGGAAGAGGGACCTGGGGCTGAGCTTCAATGAGAAATAGCTTTCTCTGGACCACAGAGGTGGAGTCCAGTTCCCAGGCAGTCTCTTTATCTGGAACCTAAATAGATTAAGTGTTTTCATTGGGCTGACTTCCTGGTTGCATATAAGCCAAGACAATTTAGGCAATTCACCCTGGCTAGACTATAAATTGCAAAAAAAGAACAAGAATGCAGTAACTCATTGAATGCATTATTTTCAGAATGAATAATATGATAGTGTTTCCTGAAGTTCTATTTGCATATAAATACGGAGAACCCTATCAAAATAATCATGATATTGGCATATTGATATGGACATGCTCAGTACTCATTTCTGCTTTGACTCTGTTTATCTGCTTGACATTCAACCAAGGATACAGAAAACCTAGACTTAATTGGAGGTGCCTGGTAGTGCAGGCTAAGGGAATTTTGAAAGGTCAACAACACGGCCCCAAGCTGGTCATTTATACAACTTACTCAGACAGTTGGAGTCCACTTCTCTTTTCTCTTCCTCCCCAGGGCAATGGTCTTAACATTTATATGCAAGTATTTATGGACAAATTTACAGTTCTAAGTCACACCTAGGTAGCTGGAAGCTTAATTCTGACTATAACTGAAACTTTTCTAAAAAACAAAGTTTATGCATCTAATTTTTCAAATGCAAAAAGATTAGTTTATAAAAATAGCTAAATTATAATTGGGAGAGAAATCTACTCCTATAAAGAATACAATCTTGGGAACCCACAAGGGAAGCTTTACTCTGTCCCATAGATTTTATGTGGCGGTCATGTGCTTATGTCAATTTCATGACTGAGATGTAGGGGTGGAGTCTAGCTGTTAATCTGGAGATAGCCACTGAGTAGCCAATGAGGCCTCTGTGTGGGTGTGGCTTTCTTCTGAGACTTCTGGGAAATCTCGCAATATTTCCCTTGTGGAGATGGGAGGCCATCTCCCCAATTGTTGGGAGTCATTCTCCCAACAATTACGCATAAGACAAGTTGACAGATTCTGATGAGCTGGAAGAGCTGGAGGAGAAGCCACACAGCCTTACCCTGATGGAACCAGACCTCTGAAGCTGGAGAAGCCACGTGGAGACCCCTGCCAGTGCTGAGTTGCTTGTACCACGAATGGATGCTGTTGATGGACCCTGAGCCCTGGAAGTGAGGAGCCATGGGGGGACCCTGCCAGCACCGGGACTCTGACCCACTGACCTGTGACTTCATGAGTCAGAAGGAGACTTTATAGACAGGTATTGGACATATGGGTTAATATTGAACTTATGACTTTGAACGGGACTGGGCTTGGATACTTTCTCAATATCCCATTCCTCTTGTCTATAAACCTTTCCCTTATATCCATATGCATGTCTATGAGTATGTTTCTCTAGTCTACCCGGACTAACCCAGAGTGGTTGTGAGTTGGAGTAATAGGAGTCCTGATGTCGTAGCATGTTATGCATCGGGCAGCTAATTAGTTCAACATCAGCAGTTTGAAACTACCAGCTGCTTCTCAGGAGAAAGATGAGGTGTTCTAGCACGATCAAGAATTTTACAGAGTGCCACACACTCTAATCATTTTCCCAATAATGAAGGAGAGAGTTCTTTTTACTCCCATTTTATAAAGAAGGCACTGTGGGTCAGAGTCTGATATTAACAGTTAAAGAAGTGGCTGGGCTTGGGTTTGTCTTGAGACTGTGCTATTGTTCCCATGGACTGTGCACTCTCTATTCCAGAAGCCCGCTAAACAAGAATAAAGTTAAACGACATCATTGAAAGGTACTGCCCCGGTTGCCGTTGCATCATGGTGACTCCATTCAGAGTAGAATAGAGCCACTTCATATGGTTTAACCAAAACAGCAACAAAGACAAGCCCACTGGCATCTACTCAGTTCCTTACTGTGATTCTATGTAGATCTTACCAGACTATAAATACTTATGGGAGGAGCTAATGTCATTTTTCTCCCTTGGAGCTACGGGTGGGTCTGAACTCTGACCTTGTAGCTAGCAGTTCAACACCTAACCTATAATGCCACCAATGGGGTTTTCTCGATCTTTGCCTTGAGTTAATTCTGGCTCATAGCAATTCTGTGGAACAGGCTAGCACCGCCTCTATGGATTTCTAAGACTGTAAATCCTTACGGGAATAGAAAGTCTTACTTTTCCCGCTTACCTATAGGGTTTACTTGGTTGTGATGGTCATAGAAGCACATTCACAGGCCTGTATCAGCCAAGGCCTCTGCGTGAGTCTATACCACTAATTTTTGGATGAGTGGTTAATCGCAGAGGATTCATGTTACCCAGGAACTCAGTTAAATGGTAATTAGTTATAAATTATAGCAGATTCAATGGGTCAATTAGAAGTGTTCATATTGAAATTTTAGGAGAAGCTGCTTTATCATTCTGATTTGTTTCATTTTTTAACTAAAATGAAAAAATATATATTTGGAGGATTTCAGGGCTGGAGTCTGGCATGGGGGTCTCATTTCTTTTATTTTTGGATTTAACAGCTGTAATTTTCAGGGGGATCTACTATCCGATATGTGGAGTTTATACTAGCCAGGCTTCTTTTCAATCATGTGCACACCACGTCAGTCCCTTCATTAGAATGGAGACACAGAACGGGCTTGCTCGTGACCATGGGCTTGGGCCTGCCTCAAGGTGATACAATAGAGCCTGTGTGAGTTTCCAAGACTGTCACTCTTCGTTGTTGTTGTTATTGTTAGGTGTCATTGAGTCTATTTAAACCCACAGCAACCCTAATGAAACACTACCTGGTTCTTTCTTGTGCCCACGATTGTGCCTCTGCTTCTGCCCTCTCTTGCAGCCACTGTGTCAATCCACCTTTTTGAGAATCTTCCTCCTTTTTCTTTGCCCCTCTGCCCTTTGTGGGAGCAGAAAGCCTTGCCTTTCTCCTGCAGAAGAGCTTGTGGTTTCTAACTGCTGTCCTGGTTGTTCGCAGCCCAACCTGTAAGCACTCAACACCAGGGCTCCCCAAAACAAAAGCAGCACAGACCCCCAAAAAACCCAGCTCGCTATGTTTTAAGACATACGTGGGAATTGATCACCCAAGTAATTTAATCAAGATTAGACTTGAACAAGACGTAGAACTGCTGTCTTCACCCATCTATTTCTTTCCAGCTTTCAGCTCTGCCTTGAATGCCTTGTTGGGTGTATTTCCAGTCTCCACATGAGGAAGCTGGGCAGGCCAGGAGGAAGAGAGTGCCTGACCCAGTGACTTTAGTTAAGAGACACACACGCACATACAGAGGATTTGCTTTGATTGGATGGTGTGGGTCACATGTTCAGCCCTGAACCAATCATATCGATGAGAAAGGTGAAATGAGATTATCTACCCAGACTTGAGCTGTAGCCTCCACGTAGAGCCTGAGAATTAAACCCACAACCCCAAAGGTAGCAGATTCTGTCCTTCTGCATTGGGCTGCCACTAGCTGTGTGGGCGGATGTTTCTGTTGCCTGTATTTAAAGCAATCTAATTTAGTATCTAGTAGTGTGATAGCACCTATACCACAGTCTACGAGGCAGAAATCCAAAACTCGCATGCTAGCCCTACAGAAGGAATCTCTTTCTCTTTTTGCTCTAGAAGAAGGTCTTCGTTTCTTCAGCGTCTTTGTTCCTTGGTAATCTTCATGGGTTTGGGAATCCATTTTACCCCAATTTCTGCTTTTTTTTAAAAAGTTGGTTCAATCCTTTTATATCTCCAGAGATGGACTCAAGACAAAAATCTTTCACTAATCCTGCCATCTTAATACAACAAAGCAACTTATTCCCAAAAGGAGCTATAAACAGGGCATAGAGGTTAGCATTCACAACACATATTTGGAGGAGAGGGCTCAATTCACTCCGTATCACCCACTGAAAGGATGTGCCTAAGCTGTGGACAAATGCATCGTGGACTTCAAGTTGCACACACAGGTTGACTCTCTGCTCTGCCATTTATTACCTGTGTGAGTTTGGGCCCGTCTTTTTCTGGTTTGTAATGTTAGTTCTATAAAACACCTTTATAAAACATGGAGCAAGTGATTCATTTCCTCGATGTTGGAAATACTGTGAGAAGCCATGGAATACCAGAAAGTTTATTGGTAGCAGCAAAGACTACAGTCTTGCCCAATAAGATATTCATTATGTCCCTCAACCCAAGAATTGTCTTTAAAGTATTGGAGTTGCATTAGACCTTACATTCTAAATGATTGCTTTATAGAAGACTGTAGTCCATAGCAGGATGCCTAGCTACATTTTGAGTCTTTACTTCAACTTAGACGCCATTTGTGTTCTTTATGTTACTTCCCCCATCACCTGTCTGTCAACATGTCCTGATGAAGTGGCTTATGTGTTGCTGGGATGCTGGAAGCTATGTCACTGGTATTTTCAAATGCCAGTACGGTCACCCAAAGTGAACAGGAGTCTGTGAAGCTGCCAGACATAGAATGGAATTAATGCATTTGAATTGTGGTGCTGGCAAAAAATAGTGAAAGTAGTATGGGCTGCCAAACGAACCAGCATATCTGCTTTGGAGGAAGTATGGCCATGATGCTACTTACAAGCAAGGAAGCTGAACCATTTTCTCACATAATTTAGACATGTTAGCAGAGAGAGACCAGTCCCTGGAGGAGAAAGCACGCTTGATACACTAGGAGGGGAACGAACAAGAGGAAGACCCTTGATAAGATGCATTGACACAGTGTCTGCAACAATGGGCTCAACCACAGCAACAATTAGGAGCCTGGTGCAGGACCCGACAGTGTTTAATTGGTTGTATATAGGGTGTCTGTGGATTGGAACAGACTTTCAGGTACCTAATAGCAACAAGATGTTACTTCCCCCGTGCTTTCTGATTATTAAACCACCAATGTGGTTATATTTAGACAAGTCCAAGTCTGTTCAGGGAAGGGCAGCTTGTCCTCAGGGAGAGTGTGTTGTAAAGTAGATGAACTAGTTTGCAGAACGATGCTCACACTCTGAGTTGGAACTGACCGTCTGGCATTTAATAACAAGAAGTAAGAATAATCCAGCTAATTTAGAAGGATGACTTAAAAATAGATGTTCCAGCACATATATAATAGTGTAGTGCAGCAAGGACTGGTTCTTTGTTACTTCAAATCTGGTGTGAAGGTCGGAGTCTGCCACATAGTGATGGGGGAGTGGGCTTGAGTAAGTGACTTAAGCACACTCAGCCTTGGTTAGCTTATGTATAGAATGAAAATCCAGTATCCACCTCCTGGCTCTCCAACAAGGCTGAAATGAGGTGAACTGGGGAAACAGCATATTTCCCAGTACATAATAGGCTTAGACAGATACTGACAAGCATGCACATAAGTGACACACAGACATACACTCAGCTACACTCTTGTTCTAGGATTAAATCAAGAAAATGGGAAACCTATCAAAATAAATAAATAAAGTCCCAAAGTCCCCAGGAAAACTATAGCAAGAGATCCCTGCCAGATAACAATTGCTTTTCACCTATTTTAAATTCTTTCTTTGCTTTTGAAAATGGACTGTCCTCGGGTTCAGATTGAAGAGCATTTGTATAGCCTTGCATGATCTCAGGAACAGTTGCCCATTTGATGAAATCTTCCTCAAAAGTCTGCTTTTAAATGGCTGCCTAGATTTTCACCATAGGAGTTCTCATAATTCAAATGATTTAAAGAAAACAATGGTAGATGGGTTACCTACATAATATATATTTATTTTTATAGCAGTAAGCGCAGATCCACAAAAGATAAACATTCCTAACCCTTCCTTGAGAGATAACTATTATTTACTCTTCTGTAAGCAGCTACAGTTTGTTTTTTTATGAGCACACACATACATATGTATTTTTTAAAGGAAATATGCTTGGAGTGTACAATCACTTTTGCACAGTGTTTTCTCCCCAGAGATTATATCTGATCTGTTTTCATGTAATTATTCTTTTATAACACACCTTTTTAAATAAGTACACAGTGTTCCTGTGTATGCATGGACTATAATTTACTAAAACATTTACGTGTAATCGAACATGTAGGCACTAAGGCACAGTGGTTAAAAACAGACTCTGAAATTAGAGACTGTGTCTTCAAACCCTACCTTTACCTACCTCTTAGTCACTGAAACAGGTCAGTACCAACCAGCCTAGAATTATAGTTCAGTAGGTCTTTACAAGGAGACCCTTGGCTAATTATTTATGCTTCCTATTCTGAAAATTAGGGGGCATTGTCAAAAAAGCCACACAGCAGAATGTATAATGTATATAATTGATACAAAGAGACAAAGACCCTCACTCAACAGGATGGATTGACACCCTGGCTGCCCCAATGAACTTAAACATGGCAATGATGACGAGACAACACAGGGCTGGGCAGCGATTCCTTCTGTTATTCTTGGGATCACTGTAAGTCCAAAGACACTCAGAGGAACCTACCAGCAACAAGTATGTTTAAATTAAAAAGTCTTCATAGCCCAATGGTTATGTGCTGGACTGACAATGGAAAGATGGGTGGTTTGAACCTGCTTGGTGTTTCTGCAGGAAAAAGGTGTGACCCCTCTGCTTCCATACAGGTGGCAGCTTTACAAACTGTATGGGGTATTTCTACCTGGTCCTATAGGCTTGCTATGAGCCACCACCACCCCTAAAGAACGATTCATATAATAATCATCAACACCATCACTGGTTATTCATGTGTGCACATGCAGTTGTTATTAAAATTAGGTGCCAACGGATCAGCTCTGAATCATAGAAACCCTATGAACAAGAGAGGAGAACACTGCCCGGTCCTGCACCATGCTCGTAACTGTGCCCAGGCTTGATCCCATTGTTTCAGGCACCATGTCAATCCTCCTTCTTGAGGGACTTCCTCCTCTCCACTGCCCCTCTACTGTACCAACCATGATGTCCTTTCCCAGGGCCTGGTCTCTCTTGACGACACTTCCAACATATGTAAGTCAATCTCTCACCATCCCTGCCTCAGAGGAGCACGATAGCCCCACTTCTTCCAAAGCAGATTCCCCCACGGAATTTGAGTTCTTGACTGCTGCTTCCACAAATATTGACTGTGGATCTAAGCAGGTCCACGTCATTGACTACTTCAGCCTTTCTTCCTTTTCTCATGGTGCTACCTGTGCGTCCAGTTGTGAGGATTTGGGTCTTGTATTCCCCAAGTTGCAATCCACACTGAAGGCTGCAATCTGTGTTCTCCATCAGCAGGTGCTTCTTCAAGTCTGCTTGGCGGTCAGCAATCAAGGTTGTGTCATCTGCATACTGCAGATCATTAATAAGCCTTCCTTCAAGCAACAAAGGAAAAGTTGGCTCCCTGCTTTGATGGAAGAAGCTGCTGGAAACCTTATGTATTGTGTGTATATAAAAGACAATTAAAAAAAAAGAAACAACAAGTTGCCTATAGGAAAGGACTTGCTCACCGCTTAGGGGAGTAATGTTTAGCACTGAAAGGTTAAGCGTGCTGTGGTCAGATACAATTCTGTGTTCTTTATGCGTGATGACACACTTGGCCCATTTTACAATGAAGGAAATTGAGGCATAGAACCCAAAAGACATTTCCCAATGAGTCTGTTGTATTTAAGATTCCAGCAAATTTCATGTGCCCCCTGAGCTTCTGTTCCTAACTTCTCTGCTGCTTCCTAAACCGAATTTTAACAATTATGTTCCAGACTGGGGAGAAAAGCTACTGTGGTCCATGAATTTTGGCCCAGTATTGCTGTAAAGACATACTACAAAGATAAGGGAAATTGAATTTCTAAAAATAAATGCCCGGCCTTGTAGACTTTTAAAAGTTAACCTTATTATCATAGCTTTGCTTCACCAATTCTATTCGATGCAAATATCAAGAGGAAGTCTGGCACTATACTAGCAGCAAGATGTCTCCAAAGTCCTCGGCCTGGGATCCCTGGAGATATCTGATTGTACAGACCCTGGGGATTTCCCAAGGTCAGTGACACGGTCCTACACTTACTGAGTCATCCTACGACTTACTAAGACAGCTGGGGCTAACTTTCCATGGAGTCCCTCTTTCATAAGTACATTGATTAATATTAATATTAGCATGCAAGGATCTGTGAACAAATTTATAGTTTTAAATAAGAGCAGAAACAGGCGTCACACTGGGTACCTAGACACTTAAATTTGACAGCAACTTAAGCTTTTCTGAAAAATGCAGCTGATGAATATGAATCTCTAGGATCAAAGAGTGGTTAGAATCTTTAGAATCAAAGAGCAATGACAAATGAAAAATTTCTGAAAAATGAAAAGCAGACTCACTGATGTTATGACTCAGAATGTTCCTATAGGAAAGAGTAGAACTGCCCTTGGAGATTTCCAAGACTGTCATTCTTTGCAGGAGTAAAAGGCCTCATCTCTCTTCAGAGGACTGGCTTGGTGGTTGAAGACTGCTGACCTTGTGGATA
The DNA here is from genome assembly GCA_004026705.1 of Nesogale talazaci. Lineage (NCBI taxonomy): Eukaryota > Metazoa > Chordata > Mammalia > Afrosoricida > Tenrecidae > Nesogale > Nesogale talazaci. Next base: position 108,915 of record PVJH01002999.1, read on the forward strand.
GTAGCCCACCTCATATCCATTACACCCACCATAAGTCTTGAAAATTAGGTAGAATTTAGTTAGGCAGGCAGAATGAAGAGACGACACTAGAAAAGGGGTGGAGTTAAACAAAAGGCTTGGAACCAGAGTGACAGAGGGCTCTTGTGTCATCCGACTGCGGTGGAATCTTCCCATAGCGGTTGAGGATCAAGATATTGAAAGGTTGAAGAGTTTCCTTTTGTGAGGAACACTTTTAGAATGAAATTTATACCAAGTGTTCTTCAGCCATAAATATGTCTGATAACAGAACTGGTCTTATTTCACTTTTTCCCCTGAATGATATATTCCTGGATATCAGATATCTCCATTGTGAGCTGTTTTGGGTAGGAACCAGGCCAACTTCATGACTTTTGATGCTTTTCCCTGACGTTTAGACCACAGAAGATGTCAATGCATGAGGAAGATAATTTGGTGGCAAGAATGGCCATGAGATGGCCTGGACTTTGTGTTGGGCAACTAAGAGGACACAGGAAATGGCTACATGTTGACCAAGTAATGTGGTGATTGCAGTATCTCTCACTGTGGTTAATTTCCTGTCTTTTCTCTCAATAAGCTTTGGTGGTCTTAATACCCGGGCCCACCTTTCCCCTTTTACTCGGAAGAATGGGAGAACAATGTAGAACACACAACTCAAATTCCTTAAAAAAAAATTAAATAAACAAACCATATTTGGTTGATTTTTAGAGACTAGAGCATTTTTCCCAAAGACTGGGACCATCTAGATGGGCCGAAACCCAGATATCTAACTTTATCCTGAATTGTGAGGCATAGTACAACACTTTTTAATTGCCTTGAAGGTGCTGCCCCAAACCTTGGAAAGGGATCTAAATAAGTTCGGGAACGTGTGGACTAGAGGAACCTCAAAGAATATGAACCTGAGATATCCTTCAAATATGTAACTCAGACATACCCAGAAGACATCTATCAGCTAAGTGACAAATTGACTCAGCAATGAAATAATATCATCGGTGAGTACCCTGATCTTCTTAATCAGGGCTGGAGCACTATGAAACATGACGTCCCTTGCTGACACAAGGCCCTACAGGGAACAACACTGTAGACACAGGGTCAGGATTGCGCCGTGTCTAACCCCACCCCTACATGAGGGCATGTAGCAGAGCAGTAGTGGGAACAGAATATGGAGGTCCGGAGGGAGTGCCAAGGATATACCATGGGGCCAGGGCATGGTACCCCATCAGTCTCGACCAGGGTACACTCCTAGAGATCAACAGACTTTGAGCTATTTACAGGTTTTTCTTTTTATTATTATTTTTTTTACATATTTATATATTTTTCTGTACTTTTTTTGGTCATCATTTTGTTTTCTTTTGTCACTTCATCTTGCTATGTCTTTTTTGTGCATATTGTTATCTCTGCAGATCTATCTAGATAACATAGGCTGGGTGTGGTAGTTATGTGCTTATGTTAATTTTATAATTGAAATGTAGAAGTGAAGTCTGGCCTGTTAATTTGAAGATAGCCATTGAGTAGCTGATGAGGCCTCTGTGTGGGCATGGCTTTCACCTGAGACTTCTGGGAAATCTCGCGGTATTTCCCTCATGAAGATGAGAAGCTATCTTCCCCAGTTGTTGGGAGTTAGTTTCAGAGACGATTAATCACAGGCAAGCTGGCAGCGTCTGAGAAACTGGAGGAGCCGGTGGAGAGACCACACAGCTTTGCCACGATGCAGCTGGACTTCTAAAGCTGGAGTGGCATGCTGTTGATGAACCTGAGCCCTGTAAGCAAGGAGCCAGGGGGGGAACCCTGCCAGCACCAGAATTCTGCACCCACTGACCTGTGACTTCCTGAGTCGGAAGCAGACTTTATAGACTGATTTTGAGCATATGGGTTATTATTGGACTTATGACTTTGCACTGGACTGGATTGGGATGCCTTCTTAGGGTCACATTTCTTTTGTATATAAACCCTTTCCTTATATCTATATGTGTGTCTCTGAAATTTGTTCCTCTAGTCTATCCGGACTAACTCACTGGGTGAACAATCTGGAGGAGAAAACAACAGGACAGATAGTTCCAGAGGGCCATGGGAGAGGCGGAAGGGGGGAAAGGAGGTGGTTTTGAGCAACCCAGGGACAAGAGAATAACACGTGATCCAAAATCAATGGCAAGGAGGGTGTGAGAGGCCTGGTAGGGATTGATTAAAGGTAATATAACCAAGAGAAATTACTGAAACCCAAACGAAGGCTGAACATGATAGTGGAACAAGAGGAAGTAAAAGGAAATAGAGGAAGGAAATAGGAGGCAAAGGGCACTTATAGAGGTCTAAATACAGGCATGTGCATAGGTAAATGTATCTATATATGATGACGGGGAACTAGATCTATATAGATATACTTATTTGGTTAGTATAAGGCAGCAGATGGACATAGGTCCTCCATTCAAATATTTCCTCAATTCAAGAACACTTTGTTCTATTAAATTGACATTTCATGATGCTCACCTTCCCAACACGATCACTGAAGACAACTGTGTGCATAAACAAAAGTGGTGAAGAAAGCTGATGGAGCCTGGCTATCAAAAGATATAGCAGCCATTGTAAATGAGGGGGAGGATAGACTGGGACCCAAAGTCCATCCGTAGGTAATAGGACATCCCCTTACAAAAGGGTCATGGGGAGGAGATGAACCAGTCAGGGTGTAGTGTAGCAATGATGAAGCACACACCTTTTCTCTAGTTATTCAGTGTTCCTTCTTCCCACTATCATGTTCCCAATTCTTCCTTACAAGTCCATCTAGACTGGAGGATGTATACTGGTACAGATAAGAACCAGAAACATCGAGAATCCAGGACAGATGATCCTTAGGATCAGCGGTGAGAGTGGTGATACTGGGAAGGTAAGAGAAGTTGGGGTAGAAAGGGGGAACAGATTATAAAGATCCACATGTAACCTCCTCCCTGGGGTACAGACAGGGAAGTGGGTGAAGGGAGACAAAGGGCAGTATAAGATATGCCACAATAATAATAATTTATAAATTATCAAGGGTTCATGAAGGATGTGGGAGCAGGGAGAGAGGGGCAGGTAAAATGAGCAGCTGCTACAGAGGAATTAAGTAGAAAGAAGATGTTTTGAGAATGATGAAGGCAACAAATATTCAAATGTGTTTGACACACAATGGATGTATGTATGAATTGATAACAGTTACATGAGCCCCCAATAAAATGATTTAAAAAATCAGGGCTAAGGAAACCTTTTTTCTGCCAAGGGTCACTTCAAACATGTGAATCACTCACCTCTCCTGTGATAACTGACACCACTGCTCTGTGGTGAGGTGTGTGACTATCCTAGAATCCATGATTTGCCAGCCTTATACAGCCCTAGACTGAACACTCTCCACTCCTGCTGTAAATAACATGCATCAAACAAAAGAGTAAGCATTTACTGTAAGCCCAAAGTGAGAAGGTAAGGGGGAGCTAGCAAAGCTAGATGAATGGAAACATGGTATGAAAATACTGAGAATGATAACACATTGTGGAAAATGTAACCAGTCTGACCAGTGTGTTCAATGAGAGCCTCATTTGCTGTGTAAACTTTCACTGAAAATTAAGATTGTTTGTTTGTTTGTTTTATGATAGGGAAGATTACCCCAGTGAGTAAAATTTCAAAGGGCAAAACGGAGCAAAATACAGTTTATTTTGACCACAACTGTGTCTGATCAAGCTACTAGTTGCTCATCTCTAAATGCTTTTCATCCTGAGAGCAACTGGATGTAGCATTTGTTGTTTCCACCACAAGTTAACATTTGAGGAAACAGAGGATCAGATATGTTTAGTAACTTCATCAAACCAGAAAACCAGTGGTATGAGATGTGGTTTGAACTGGTGAACAATGTGACACCAGCACCTACACCCAGTTACTCTCTGACACTGTTTTCAAAGGAAATCGCTAATAGTGGCCATACAGTCAATGCAGCTATGATGTGGGCAGTCCCTGGATGTCAGCCACAGAGTTGAAACATGATTATCACTAGGCATTGACCTGTGTCCATCAAAAAGCTAGGATATCTCACTTCTATAGCTCTAAAGGTGGCCTTGTTGGGACATAGGGTCTTTGACCATGTCATCAGTTAAATCAAGGAGATCATGTAGGAGTAAAGAGATCCCTACTCCTTTCTGGGAGATCCTGGGTGGCACAAACAGTTAAGCACTTGACTAACCAAGAGGTTGGTTAGTCACAACACACCCAGATCTACTATCTGCTATGATCTCCTTCTGGAAGGTCACATACTTGGAAACACTAGGAAGAGAGTTCCGCTCAGCACATAAGATCTAAGAAGAAGAATTCTTTCCAAACAGTGTCTTTTAAAAAAAGAGCAGGCACAGGAACACCATTTTACAGAATTTCTCTGTGGCAGTCACCTAATCTGGTGTCAATTTGAGGATTAAGAGTGCAGAGGTGGAGCCTAGCCTGTCAATCTGGAGATAGCAAATGAGACCACTATGTGGGCATGGCCTTCTCCTCTGAGAATTCTGGGAAATCTGGTACTTCCTTCTTGGAAGCACTTGGAAACACTTGGAAACACTTGTTTCCCTTGGAAACACTTGACTGATAAGGAGGCTCCCTGCAAGATATCCCTGAGGAGAAGTCACATGAACCTACCCTGATGTGGCCAGAAACGTGGACCTAGAGAAGCCATGTAGAGTCCCCTGCCAGCACTGAGATGCTTACAACACCACTGGATCCAAAGACTTCTACCCACTGGTTTGTGATTGTTCTGTATTTGGCATCATTGCATGTGTTTCATGAGTCTGAAGAGGACTTTATAGATTGCAAGGGGACATATGGGCTAATATCAGACTTATGACCTCAGACTGGATGGGTTGGGATTTTTTTCCTCAATGTTCAGTTGCTCTTGAATATAAACTTCTCCCTTATATACATATGTGTGTTTATGAATTTTGTTTCTCTAGTCTACCCTAACACACCATATAGAATCTAAGGAATGGCAGTAGGTATTTGGAACTACTGGAAGCTACCGTTGATGGTCTGAATTTAAAGTCCCTCTCCCTAGAGCTGTACCACAATGCAATTCTATTCTTTCATGCCACCCATCCATTTCACTGGAGCTGTCCAAGAAAACAAAGATCCTCCCCTTCCACCATCACTGACTCTTTTCCTGGTGTGGGGGCTTTCTGACAAGATTGAAGAATCTTCTAGAATGGAAAGTCTGGCATGTAGCCATCACCCCTGATTGGATGAGTGCTCCTTGAATATCTACTATGGATAAAATACTGGCAATGTAAGGACGAGGAAGCCGGGCACAGGGTCACATCTGAAGTGAGAGGCTTTATGACATATGCTGGTTTGCTCAGGGGTGGTTTGTAGAAGTCAATATGCGGTGTGCCTAGCATGTTAGCTTTATTTTAGGAAGCATGATCAAAACTGTGAACCTGCGGATGAGGGCTGATGCCAGGGGCTGACAGATTCTCACAAATGCACTGGGACGTCAGAGAGGAGAGAATCATTTTGTCTGTCTTTAAAAATTCCCTTCCTGTCAAATTCCTGACACTTTTCCTCTAGGATCATACACAACAAAAGAAAATAGAAAGCAATGAACACAGAAATATTAATTTTGTTGCTCGGGCTCTGTAAGGTCTGCTCAGAAAACATTCTCATTTCCTCACCAACATTTGCTCTTCATACAGCTGGGGTTGCAGGAAGCATCTATCAACAATTTGTCAGAGCATTATTTGCTGTTTAATAATACTGCCAAAGAATTTGCTTCAGAAAGAAAGAGTTTTTTTTAACTCCAAAATATATTCGATGAATAACTTTCCCAACACCACCCAAACACAAAGGCACACTCGTATGTCACAAGTTCTGATTTCATCTTCCATTGATTTCTAGAACCAGAAAACCAACTTTGTGGAACTATATGTTAGAAACTTCCCAAGTTTCTCTCACTGGGGCATTGTTAACAAACAGAACAAATTACTAGAGTGCAGACTGATTCACTGGAAGATTTCACCTACTTACTTAAATTCTTTTGCAAACCCAGCACATTCTCTGCACAGATCGCAAGACCAGGGGACATTGGAAGAATTTATTTATATTCTTTTAAGGATGCATATTGTGTATGGAAAATGAATGTAACGTGGACTTCTTCACACATCTTAGCTGGCTACCTTCCCATTTAGAAGATTCCTCCCTAGTTGCTAGTGCTCTTGATGCCCAGAGAAACTGAGGGAGATGTTTGGACTTCAGGGGCAGTGTGATGATGCTTTTTAGAAGTCCTCAAGGAGAGAAACTCTGAATACAAGCCAAAACTACCTGCATTTTATTCGAGTAAGAACTTATTTGAATTTGAGAGTCATGTCTGTGGTCATAATAGTGGGAAAGAAACACATGCTTGGGGGGAGGGGTGGTTCATGGTAGAAACCTCATTTTTCATGTGGAGTCCTGTGTTTAGTCCCTAACAATTGCACCTCACGCATAGCCATCACTTGTCTGTCAGCGGAGGTCTGTGCACTATTGGGAGGCTAAGCAGGTTTCTATGGACCTTCCAGATGCCAAGGGACTGAGCAGAAAGGTCTGGTGATGTACTTCTGAAAACCAGCCCATGATAAAACCATGGCTCACCATGGTTTAATTCCCACGCTAGCATGAGGGTGGCCCCAATCAGGCAGGGAGTCATCCTAATGCCATTGTGATGTCCCATGAGTTGGGGACTGGCTCAATACCACCTAACCACAATAGGAGAGAGGTGTGTACTTTTGTGTTGTGTAAAGCTGCGGGGTGGGTTTGAATGACCAACCTCTAGGTCAGCCACAGAACACTTACCTGTTGTTCATCCTTTTGAAAATGATTCTTAAAATAGAACTACTACCTAATACATCAACCCCTTTTCTTGGGATGTACACTAAATGTGCATTATAAGGAAGTAAATGCCATAGCACACATATAACATATGTTATATGTTCATCAAAGCACTAATATAAAGAAGATGGAAAAGACTTAAATTCACAGCAGTGGCAGAACATGGAAACACTCTTTGATATGTGTACACATTCTGGAGTACTATGCATCACTAAAGAATAATGATGAAATTGAAATGCCTCATGACTTGGATGGATCTGGAGGGCATTAGGCTGAATGAAGTCACTGATTCACAAAAGGATAAATATTGCATGAGACCACTGTTACAGAAGAAAGACAAGATCTAAACCAGTGGTTTTGAACCTTCCTAAGGCCATGGCCCTTTAATACAGTTCCTCATGTTGTGGTGACCACCCAACCCTCAAATTATTTTTGTTGCTACTTCATCACTGTAATTTTGCTACTGTTATGAATCAGGCGTCCCATGTGAAACAGGTTGAGGACTGCTGATCTATGCCAAACACTGCATCCCCAAAGAAACAGACTTTGATGCCTACCAGGGATGAGAGGCAATGACATGGGAATCCATGGACTAGAGAACAGATGGATGTTAAGTTGGGCTATGAGAAGATACTGCCATACAACTGGGAGAAGAGGAAAAAGGGCAAAGGGGCAGGGAAAACTATTGGGAGGTCTGATAAGTTGTTTTGGTTGATTAGAAATATGAATCCCCACCTATGTCACAATTGAACACTGGAAATAGTTTATGGTGTTTTAAAAAATGGACCTTTGCAGAGAATATTAATCCCCTTCTCATAACAGTGGATGACGGCAAGTCCAGATGGTCTGAAGGTTATGGCCACCAAGGTCTTTCTCATAAGGTTGGAAACTATTGACTCAATCACATGGGGCCCCTCCCCTCCACACTCGGCTGCGCTGGCATATGCCCAGATGCAGAGTCATTGCATTCTGATGACTTGAAGTTACCTCGACGATTTCCTTCGGGGCAGCTGAATAAAGAATGCCATAGCCTGAATGAATAGTTTATAAAGGAGACTCGGCAGCTGCGGAACATGAATAGCTGCTTGACTCTTACTGCACCGAGCAGTGTAATGTCAGGCTCTGTCATCTTCGTTTGTGCTGACAAGCTCAATGCCCAGAAGGTGAGTGGTCGGGTGGCCTAATGGAGAAAGAGGAGATTTTATTACTGTCTGAAGGTATTTGATCCAATAAGGTGAGTTAGGAATTAAAGATCAGCTTAAAAGGTAATTAAGCAGTGACTGTACTTACTAATTGCTTAGAAGCAGGGTGAGTCAGCCTGCCCTGTCATGGCAGGCTACAGATCCTGCCTAGAATTAACCTTACCCTCAGTAGGAACGAACTAATTGTTTGGCGCTGACGTGAATTATGTTGTTTGGAAGATGATGGTCTGAGGTGGCTTTGAAATGTTCCTGATTCAGTAAGAAAATGTCGGCCCGGCAGGGGCTCCCTTACATTAGTAATGTGCATCTCAATTGCATCTCCATGTTATCAAGTGAGCTAGCCTTGTATGCAAGGGATAGCACAGCAGACTATACACATTCACGTTCAACTCCACCCATATTTCGAATTGTCTCCTGTTTATCTCATTGAAGGCACTGCAGTGTATGAGGGGTTGGAGGGGTGCTAATGGAAAGGTGGGTGGTCAGGATGAGGATGTCTGTTCCCATAAAGATTTCCAATTTCAGAACTTTAAATAGGTAAAAGCGAGGAGCCCTCCTAGAACAGCGGATGACACGAGGTCTCCAGTGTGAACCCAGCAACTACTCCTCAGGAGAAAGAAGAGGATGGCTGCTCCCATGAGGATGAACGGTCTTAGAAACCCACCAGAGCAGTTCTGCTCTGTCCTGTGAGGTCACTGTGACTTGGGATAGCAAGATAGCAGGGAGCTGCAGGGAAGGACGAGTCAGAATTGACTCGAGGGCAGTGACTTGAGTTTGGGGATATTACACAGCCTTGGGTGAGTAGCTGAGATGCCCTGAGAACCAGACTCTTCCAAATTGGAGTCCACAGACCAGAACCTAGGTGTTAGTTACAAGTACTGTTGTGTAGGAATCCATTTTCACAAATTCCTCAACCCATTCTGAGATGTACCAGTTATTTTACCCTAGCAGTTCTCATTCCCACATGCTGCTAAGTTACCGACCACGGTTCCAACTTCTGTGCATCCTCTGCTTTTGGTTGATGTTTTTCTTTCACCCAATGGGCAAGTTCTGCTCTGTAACTCATGCGGCTGCCCTGAGTGAGAGTCTACTGGATGGCAAGGGCTTTAAGCTGTTGGTCGTTGTGTGTACGCTTATTTAGTTCATGTTTTCTCTCTAAATTCAATATTTAAACAAAATCTGAATACATTTATTGAAAACATGAAGCAATGTTTGCCGTACGTAGAATGCAATATTGCAAACAGTTACAGGGAAAGAAAATAGTTGTATTAAACCTGTGCTCGTTCATAGTTGATGCTATTGCTGTAAGATTCAATGTGCTAATGCTTGTAAAATACTTGGAAGGATGCCTAGCATATAATAAAGTGCTCTGTAAGTTCAAGCTATTTTATCACCGCTAGAAAATGAAATAATTGGCCTTCTCTTTTTGATCAAAGGGAAACTCGTTGGCATTAGGAAAGAATTAGGATTATCATAACCACGGCAAAATTCAAAGGGAATTTTAAGGGGGACAAGTTCTTCACAGTTTGATTGAACTTTATGTGTTACCATGTCTAGATACCACCTGATCTCTTTTCAGAAGCACAGTGGGATGGCCAGCATGCACTTGGGGAAATGCTTGTCTACATGGTAAGAGATGTTTGTCAGAGAGGGACATACTCATGGACCTCTTTCAAGTCTATCAGGATAGAATTATGCTTCTTGATTATACTATAAGTAATGTAATCCATTGTCCATCATCACCTATTATAGCAGTACTTCCCAAAGTGGGCAGTCCCACCCCGGGGGTTGCTGGATGATCCAGGGGAGCTTCCATGGAGCATGACCGAAAAATCAAACAGACTGCCCTCATCTTGGCACCAACTCACAGCAGCCCTATAAGCCAGGCTAGAACTGCCCTTCTGGGTCTCAACCTTCTAACTCTGTCAGGGGATAGAAAGTCTCATCTTTCTTCCATGGAGCAGTGTGTGGTTTAGAATTCATAACCACTGTACCACTTAGGGCTCTTGGCAAATAAGCAGAGAAGCAAACTCCAAGCTATGAGTTGGCTCTAATTCAAAGCGGACACGGTAGAACTCCCCTGTTAAGATGGTTAAGAGAGCAGAAAACCCCAGCTTTCTACCTTGGGGGGTTATAGGCTATAGCATAAACAAACATTTTTAATTAGCAGAGGAGGTAGTGAGTATTTTTTTCTGAAAAAGTACTAGTAAGTCAAATTAGTTTGAAAACCTGTAATTTCGAATATTTTAGTGGTTATGTGTTGGGCTGTGAGTCACAAGATCAGCAGTTCAAAACCACCAGGTGCTCAGTGGGAAATAGATGGGACTTTCTACTCCCATAAAGAATCGCCATTCTTACCACTAGCAGGTCGGAGATCCAGAGCAGACCTCTTGTCTTCTCTTGACTGTGGATACCGCGCTAAGTCGGACATCCTCAGCAGATGACAGCAAGGTGGTCACATTGCCTGCCCTCACATCCTCTTCCAACTCCAAATATCAGAATCACAGCCCCGAGAAAACAGAAAGAGAGGGGAGCGTGGGAGGGGGAGGGGAGCTGATAGCATTGATGACTCTGTAACCTGACTCCAGGGGAGTAAACAGCAGAATCGTATGTGAATGGATTTAGTGGATAGTTTAAGATATGGTGAGAATAGAATATTAAAAATTAATTTTAAAAAATTACTGTCTTAGAATGTCACAAGGACACTTCTACCCTGTTGCCTAGAGTCAGCATGAGTTAGAATCTACTCAAAGGCAATGAGCTTTATTTATTTTTTAAATTTGTGTTGTGTGTGTTTGGGCTTCATTATTGTGATTAATGACTCTAATGAAGCATTATCTTTTTCATTGACAGAGATAAATATAATGTTTAGTGTTGGGAAGGGTGTAGGAAACTAGAGACCATCAAACACTGCTGGTAGAAGTATGATGGTATAACTTATAGAGAATGATCTGCTAATGTATTTCAAAAATTTTGCATATTCTTTGATGCAGAAATTTAGCATATAAAATTAGTCCCAAATGTTACACATAAAATGTATTTCCAAATCTATCATTGCTTACAGGAATGTTTTCTCTGACATCTTCTTACATCTCAGATTATTTGGGGCTGTGAAAATTTTTGTTTAAGAAATTCCAAATATCTAAAAATAGTTGACTGGGTTAGTAGATAATTTTGGTTTCAGACCATGCAAACACCTCATATGCTTATTGAAGAATAATTCTAAAATCACCAAAAAAAATGATTAAGGAACACTGCAAATTGAAAATTATCCTTATTAAGCAACACATACAGATTGTGATGGCAAATGCCATGTATTAATAGGGCTAGGCTTTGAGTCTCAGAGGTGTGCAAGATATTAAGTAATCATCCTCCATTTTGTAATCTGATCTGAAGCGCCAATCAGCGGGAATGAAGTTTCCCTGGGCGTGTGGCCTGCATCTTACATATTTGACTGTTCTGGCAAAGCTCCCCCTCTAAATTTCTGATCTGACATTCATCTTTTTTTCACCTCTCACCTACAGATATAAGATAAATCAGTCCTTCCGATCATGTGAGTCAGAAGAAGCCGCCAGTCTGCAGCCTGATCCATGTATAGGGGACTAGCCAGCTTTCACAGTTGCCTGGGTCATTTACTTGAAATAAGTATCTATCTATGTATCTATCTAGATCACATTTTAATTCAAAGAGCACATGCCTTGTCCATTTGTCTGCTAACTATTCCCTCCCCCTGGAGGTATTTTTGTAAGTGCTACTATGTGGAAATTTGTTATATGTTATTGTAAAATTGAGCATAACACATTTACAGAAATACCTCCCAGGGGAAGGGACTGTCTGGCAAACAAGCTTGGAAGGTGCTTATTTACTTGTGCAAAAGTATAGTGTGTGCCTCCCTGGTGTTGCTTCTCTAGAGAATCCCGCTTAAAACAAGGACATTTGACAATGCTTCAAATGAGCTGTAAAAATAGAGTGAAATGGCACAGCAAGATGCCAAAGATGATGTCTCAGAGAATCACTATTATGAGTGACTTCATTTTTGTTTTTGTGCAGTTTTCCTCTCTCAATACTATTGATGCATTAAAAATTAACTTTAAATAAGAAAAGTAATGTCATCTATCTATCTATTTATCTATCTATCTAATCACCTATCTACCATCTGTCTGTCTACCTATCCTAATTGGGCTTTTTGTCAACTTTGCTGATTCAGGATTCTCAGTGGTTTGACAGTTGAGAGCTAGAAATGCTCCAGGACATGCAATACTACAATGTACTAAACTATGATGTAATGGGGTCTGGGGTGACTAGGCAATCAGAAGGTTGCATGAAATGCAGCCCCCAATTTACTTTACAGCTCTGGTGAATAGGAAGGAAATTTCCTCAGGAGCATGGGCCATTTTATATGTAAGTAGTAACTATGGGAAAAGCATGATTACATGTGCTCAGTTTGGAACCTGCATCTGGTTCATCAACATCCAGTTCTTTAGACTTGAGTCAATTAATGACCTGCCATATTGCCTGCCAATTCCAGGATCCGTTAGGGCCTGCCCTCCGACCTGCCATCTGACTGACCTTTGGACTTTTCACCTCTCCAGATACAACCTAGTCTTCTGACCTTGTGTTCAACATTCATTCAACTGCCTCCACAATCTGTGGTGCTCCTGCCAATGCTGTGCGTTTCAGTCATTGAAGCTACACAACTCAGAAAAGCCTCAAAGTAATAGCTCCCTCATAGACTTAAAACTGATCTGGATTTACCCATATGAAAATTGTGTAAGCCATTTTCTTGATATAAATCACCTGGTCTCCCATTCCTCTATCTGAACAGCTGACTAGTTAGATATTCCTGGTTTTGCTTCTCTAGAAGACCCAGTCTCTAACCACCTACCTATCTAATAAAACACATGGCTTGAAATTGAAAGTCTACACTTAAATCCTAACCTTATTTATTTAACTTTCTGAACTGGGGACTGTCACTGGATTCTAATGAACCTCCATTTCAATTCTTTGTGACCAGATGTCCCGCTTTTTAACAATTTATCCTGCAGCATTTCAAAATTAAATAAATATATTGCAATGCTATTTTTGTATTCTATGGAAAATTTTGTTGCTCCAGAGAGATCAAATTTTTAATCAAGAACTCTCCCACACCCCTGGTCGATGGTGTCCTGCTTAAACTCTGGTTCACTTTAAACAGCAACCAAAATTATTCTGTGGAAAATTGTGAGGTTTGAATGCAATAACACAAGTGAATGTGTGCTTCAAAGTAGAAACATTTCCCTGACTCATGAAAATGACAATTGACTTCGTCTTGAAACTTCTTCTATTCCTTCTCCAATACACTCTCCTTGGACTTTCAGTAACGGCCTCCTACTTGATCTTTCTTAGTCTACCTTCTCTCACATTATGTAGATCATTCCAACCTACTCTTTGCTCAAACCTCCCAATGCTTTCCCATTTAATGTACAATATAATATAAATAAAGATCTTTCAAAAGATGACCTCCAGCATCTCTTCTGACCCAGTATCTTCTAATGCACTTATTTTTCCCATGGCTGCACTCAAGTCATACGGCACAAACATTAGGGGGATTCTAAAGCGAGAAAATATGTCCATTATGTTTTTTTTTCCTTTTCTGCCCATTAAATTTCTTCCTTTTTGTGATGTCTAGCCTCTAAGGAGCATCACACTATGGAGTTTTCAGGCTCACCGTATTGATGCAGTTCTGTTTTTTGAAGTCCTAATATTCTTATCATAAAGAAGAAGGTTGAGGAATTAATTAGGCTAAAAGGGAGACAGATCATGGACACAGATCAATTAAATTTCACAGCCCTACAAGCAAAAATTATGAATTAAAAAAAGATGCAATAAAATGTCTACAAATGGTATGAGTTGATGTGGAAAGACAAAAGTGAGAAGAAAAGTAGAATAAAAATAATCTAGGTGTTTTCCATGATCTGTGATTAAGCTGCTGGATGTGCTTGTATGAACTGAGGATCCCATCAACCATCTCCCACACTGCATGAATAATTGATAAACACAAATAAATGCAAGCAGATAAGATTTATGATAACGGTTCTCAGTCTGTAAAGTTAACAAACTTTATGTGGAGTTTTATTTTTCACTACCATAAGAAAAGATTTCATCACAGAAAGAGTGCTTATAATTCAGTCATGCTTTGCAAATTTTTATTTAATGATAACAAGGATATTTTTATGTAACACTGTGTTAGACAGGATTCTCTAAGGAAACAAATCCAGGACATCAATAATTATATATATGGTATATATCTATATATAACATATATATAACATAAGAAATAAAGTTTACTAATCTATAAAGCAGTACAAATGACTCAGTGCAACTCACTTGTATGAGACAGCTAGTACACTGGCAGTCTTTTGAGTCTTGAGGGCCACTGCGTAGTCCTCTGTAGAGCAATTCAGGCTATCCAGCCATAAGCAGCAAACAGCAAGACAGGTCACCAACAGTCAGCCAGATGACAGGGTCCGACAGTCCCCCGCTCAAGAGAAGTATATTCCAGTAGTGTGGTGAAGCAGGGTTTGAAGGAACCTCAACTCACAGTGACACAGTCCACGAATTAGGTATCCCATGGGTAGTGTAGCTTGCAAATTGAGGCACAGGACAAACAAGGCAGCTGGCTGGTCTGAAGATCCAAGAGCAAGAGAAAAAGGCAAGGATCACTGAGTCATTTATATCTCTGCCCTTCAATTGATCTCACATATGTTCATTGGCCATGTTGTCACAACAGACCCACCTGTCTTCTTTGGGCATGTTGGAACAACAAAGCTACCTATCATAAACATAGTGAGGAAGAATTCAGGTTTGAGATAGAGAAACACAGACTGTCTCTTGGTAGCAAGGTGATTTCTAGTCAGTTATTAGCCTCTCTGGGCAAATCCCTTGTGTCTGTTTTGTAAGATAGAGCTTTAATAATATCAGCCTCTTATGGTTAGAATGAAGGTAAAAATCATATTATGCAGTTAATTACTTGTCATGCACGTTTCTAGGTACAACTAAGTCACTTCCAAGTCATAATATTGCTTGGTCCCACACCATTCTCACCCCTTGCTAGTAGGAGTCTATTGTTGTAGCCACTGTGCCAGCTCATTAAAGGTCTTCTTTTTCACTTATCCTCAATTTTATCAAGCATGGAATTCTTTTCCAGGGATTGGCTGAACCCTACTGATGACATGCCCAAAGTAAAAGAAGCAAATTATCATCACCTTCTGAAGTGTTCTGGAATTCCCATTCTTCTCAAGGTTATCCACAGTTTACTATGGTCTACACCAGTGGTTCTCAACCTTCTTAATGCTATAGTCCTTTAAAACAGTTCCTCTTGTTGTGGTGAACCCTTCTTCCAACATCAAAATTATTAATATTGCTACTTTATAACTGTAATGCTGTTATTGTTATGAATTATGCGACCCCTGTGAGATGGTCATTCCACCTCCAAAGGAATTGTGAGCCATAGGCTGAGAACCGCTGGTTTACACAGTCAAATATCTTTGCATAGTCAATGAAGCACAAGTAAATATCTTTCTGGTATTCTCTGCTTGATTCAAGATCCATCTAACATCAGCAATGAGATCCCTTGTCTCATGCCCTTTTCTGAATTCAGACTCAACTCACAGTTCCCTGACAATGGATTGTTGACTAAGCGATAGGGCTATCCTGCATCAGAGGTAGGTTCCAGTGTGTTAGTCTGGGTAGACAAGAGAAACAAACTCATAGACACACACACACACATATAAGAGTACAGTTAATATACTAGAAGAATAGGACATTAAGAAAACATTCCAACACAGTCCAGTTCACAGTCATAAGTCTGATAGTAGCCCAAATACCCGATACCAGTCTATAACATCTCCTTCCGACTCACGAGGTCACAGGTCAGTGGATGCAGAGTCCTGGCACTGGCGGGGGTCTCTCCATGGCTCCTCGCTTTCAGAGCTCAGAGTCCATCAACAGCATTCAGTGGTGGTAGAGATAACTCAGCGCAGGCAAGGCTCTCCACGTATCTTTGCCAACTTCAGAGGTCTTGTTCCATCAAGGCAGGGCAAGGCCATGTGGCTTCTCCTCTGGCTCCTTCAGCTCCTCAGACACTGCCGTCTTGTCTTGTCCATGATTCATCATCTCTGAGACTAATTCCCAACTACTGGGGAGATTGCTTCTCATTGCCATGAGGGAAATATTGCGAGATTTCCCAGAAGTCTCAGGAGAAAGCCATGTCCTCACAGAGGCCTCATTGGCTACTCAATGGCTATCTCCAGATTAACAGGCTAGACTCCACCCCTACATTTCAATCATGAAATTAACATAAGCACATGACTGCAACATCCAGTAAAAGTGAATAAAACATTGAAATCTTATATATGACTTCAAGTGTACATTATAAGTAATGAATTGGGCAGTATCTAATCTATTGCAATTCATTGCAGGCAAGTGTGACACTGGATTTTATAGGCTGTAATCTTCACTGAAGCTGATTCACAAGTCTTCTCCTGAGGAGTGACTAGTGGGTTTGAACATCTGACAGTTTGTTTGACAGGTGAGTATTTAATCACTTAAACTCCAAACTCACTTCCCCTGTGTCTATTCCAACTCACAGTGACTGGCCTGAATGGCTCTTATGAGTTTTCAGTATTGTGCATCTTTATTTCTGAGAAGACAGCCTTATCTTTCTTCCGGAAAGTGAATGGTGGCTTTGAAATGCTGACTTTGCAGTTAGAAGCCCAACTCATAACCAATGTTTCACAAGCTCTTCCTGTGCCACTAGAGGTCCATAAATAATAAGCAATTGGCCTAATTGATATTCAGATATGGGACCTAATGAAGTAAAAATGGAAAGACTTTCAATATTAAAGCAATCTATAAAGTCATCCTTTTTAGTTTCATTTCTTAACCTACCAAATTCAATTCTGATCAATCAGCCTGCCATTTACTTAGGAAGGAACTACTTTAAAAAAATTTTTTTTTGGAAGGAGCTACTCTTAAAAAGCATTTCCTCCTTTTATAAAAAAAATCATTTTTACAAAATGTAAGATGTAAAAAGATCATCATACAACTCATCTCACAATTCATATACCCATCCATTGTATGTAAAGCTCATTTGAACATTTGCTGCCTTTTTCATTCCAAAAATATTTTCTTTCTACTTTAACCCTTGGTATCAACTCTTCATTTTTCCCTTCCTTCCCTGCTCCCCCTCCCTCTTGAACCCTTGATAATAATGAATTATTATTTTGTTATATTGTACACTCTCTGATGTCTTCTTTCATCTACTTCACTGTTGTCCGTACCCCTTGGAGGAGGTTATATGTAGATCCTTATAATCAGTTCCCCATTTCTATTCCACCTTCCCTCCACTCAACTAGTATTGCCGCTCTCACCACTGGTCCTAAAGGGATCATCTGTCCTGCATTCCCAATGTCTCCAGTTTGTCTGTACCAGTGTAATTCTCTGGTCTAACTGGATTTTTAAGGTACGATTGGGATCATGTTAGAAGTGGGGAGCATTTAAGTACTATGAAAAAGTTGCATATTTCATCGTTGCTACACTGCAACCTGACTGACTCATCTCCTCCCCGTGACCCTTCTGTAAGGGGATGTCACTTCAACTGCAGATGTGCTTTGGGTTCCCAATCTGCAATCCCCCTCATTTATAATGATATGATTTTTAGAACCTTGATGCTTGATACCCGATATCTTCAATACCTCATGGTCACACAGGCTGGTGTGCTTCTTCCATGTGGGCTTTGTTGCTTCTGAGCTAGATGGTCGCTTGTTTACCATCAAGCTTTTAAGACTGAAGATGCTTTATCTTTTGATAGCCAGGCACCATCAGCTTTCTTTGCCTCATTTGCTTATGTACACCTTTGTCTTCAGTTATCATATCAGGAAGATGGGTACACAATGATATGAGTTTTGTTCTTTGATGCCTGATAACTGAATACATTGACATCTTGTGGTCACACAGGCTGCTGTGCTGCTTACATGTGAGCTGTGTTGCTTCTGAGCTAGATGGTGGCTTGTTTACTTTCAAGCCTTTAAGACCCCAGGCCCTACATGACCAAACCAGTGATAAGGGAACATGTGATCCAAAATCAGTGACAGGTGGATGTGAGAGGCCTGATCAGGATTGACCAAGAGTAATGTAACAGAGAGAAATTACTGAAACCCAAATGAAGGTTGAGCGTGATAGTGGGACAAGAGGAAAGTAAAAGGAAATAGAGGAAAAAACTGGGAGACAAAGGGCATTTATAGAGTTCTAAGTATAGGCATGGATGTAGGTAAATATATTTATATATGGTGATAGGGAAATAGATTTGCATGCATAGACTTACAGGGTTAGTATTAAGACAGCAGATGGGCATTGGACCTCCACTCAAGTAGTCCCTCAATGCAAGAATACTTTGTTCTATTAAAATACTTCTTGTTGGGCTGAGCCCCAGTGGCATAGTAGTTGTGTGCGGGACTGCGGTGCACTGGGTTGGTAGTTCAAATCCAGCAGCAACTCTCCAGGAGCAAAGCTGGGCCTCCTGCTCCCACCAGAGGGCAGTGATGCCCCCTCCCCAAAATAAAACATTTCTTGTCAACAAATTCACACTAGCAAATGCCTTGTTAGACTGTCCTGAATGATTATGGTTGAATAATCTATTCAGTTTTATTAGTGTGCTTAGGGAACTCAACCTGAACCATTCACTGGCATTTTGGAAAATAATTATGACTAGGTATTCATATACCCCAAGTATCAGGCAATGGTACTAACCTATTTGTAACTCTTACTAATTTCAATCTCTTAAAATGATTCTATTCTGGGGAAATATAAACACATAAAACATGCTAATATTCTTTTGTGAGGGAGTGGCTTGCATAGTAGGAAAAGATCCTTAAGCTTCATGTACTAAGATTTTCTCAACTTCAGGACTATGGACATTTTGATCTAGACCATTCTTTGTTGTCAGGGGCTGTCTTGTGCATTGCTGAATGCTGCATTCTTGGCCTCTAGTCACTTGTACCAATTATCACTGTCCATTTCCCTCAGCTGTCACTAACAAAAGGTTTCCAAATATTGCCAAATGAGGAGAACAAAAGAGTCCCCAGTTGAAACCAATGACTGAAACCAACTATTCCTATAACTTAAAAGTTATAGAAAGCCCTATTCTTCCTGACACCACAGTTTCATTGACACCAGAGCCACATATCATACAATTCAATGATTCAATCATATCAAAAAGAATTGTGCAGTCATTACCAAAATCAATTTTAGAACTCTTCTTCCTTGAACTCAATGTTACTTGTGTAATTAGATTTTTAAATCATGGCAAAAATATACACAACAGAATGTTTTCCAATTCAACAACTTATTCATGTATAATTCAGTGCCACTGGTTAAATTCTTCATGCTGTACAACCATTATTGATATCTGTTTTCAAATTATTCCACCACCATTAAAATAAACTTAATGTCCCCTAAGCAAAGTATCTTCCTCCTTCATCTTATTTTAGTAGTTTTCTTGATATAATATTCATATATCATATACTTCCATAGTAAAATCATTTTAAAGAGTTGCTTATATATCATCACAATCAATTCTAATGCTCCCTCTCCCCTCTTACAGTCATTGTTTACTCTCCAATTCCCTCCATCTCCCTTCCCCACCCCTATCCCCAATAAGCCAGTGCATCATCCATTATTCTTTTTGCTGTATTCCTGCAGAAAACCAAAATATCATGGGAGCGATGACTCTGCCTATTTTATCCTTCAATCCCACCCTACCCCCACTTCCTCAGCCCTGTCATGCATTAGAGCTCTTTTTTTTATTATTATTATTTAAAATTTCCCCTGGATTGAAAGCTTGAAGGTAATAGCCTGGTTTATTCAGTGTGGTTTGTCCCTTTCTGAGTAATAGGTGGATGAAATTCATTGATTTGCAATAAAAGTCATAAATTTATAAAGTGCCCAGCATTTGAGAAAAATGGTCATAAAAATCTAAATCCCAGCTGCAATACAATGAAGAAGTAATAAGGTTTGAGTTGCGTGATAAAAGGTGGAGTGAAATATGTTGCTGGAATTTGTATTAACCACGTGGTTGGCAAAGCTTGCAGAAGCTGAATGGAAAAATGCAGTAAGGATGGTGAAAATGCCACTAGTGTTACGCTGGAAATAATTGCAGGGAACAATGGTTGAGCCCTCATTCTATCTAAACCTCTTTTCTCTTAGGATGAAGGTCCCCTGCTTCATGGGCCCTGTGTTTTTGGTGTTGGTATACTTCAAGGATTGTATGACAGTACTAGCACTTTCTGCTGCACATTGGAAACCTTGAAAAACAATAAATGTTTATGAACGGTGGTAAAATTTTAGGGTGCCATTCACAACAAATGTTAAGTATAGGAAGGCTTGCTGAAAGAGCTGGATTTGTTGGAATTCTGCACTGCTAGATTCCCCCTCCTCTCCTACTCTCCCCTAACAAAGAAGAGCCTCCAGATTTGGCTCTAGCTTGAGGAAATCAATTGGAAGGGAAGAGAGATTGCTTCTTCTCCTTGAAGGTAGACAGCCCATTGTCTAGTAACTGCAGAAAGTGTCTTATGAGTTTAGATGTTTTATTTTTTCTTACTTTTATTTTCTTACATCTCTTATCACAATCCATACATTCATCCAGTGTGTGAAGCATGTTTCTCATATGCCACCATCATCATTTCCAAAGCCTTCTCTTCCCACTTGAGCCCCTGATATCAACTCCCCATTTCAACCCCTCCCTCCCCTGTACACCCTCCCTCGTGAGCCCTTGATAAGTTATATATTACTATTTTCATATTTTACATCATCCTCCATCACCCCTCACCCATGTTTCTGCTATCTGTCCCTCTGCAGGGGGGTTATAGATGATCGTTGTGATGGATTACCCTTTCACCCCCTCCCCCTCCACTAATCCTCCTGGTATTTCTACTCTTGTTGTTGGCCCTGAGGGGTTTATCTATCCTGGATTTCTTGTGTTTTAAGCTCTTATTTGTAGCAGTGTACATGTTTTGGATTAATCTAATTTGTAGGGTACAATTGAGATCATGATAGTGTGGGGAAGGAAGCACCAAAGAACTAGAGGATAGTTATGTGTTTTATCAGTGCTATGCAGGACCTTAACTGGCTCATCTCTTCCCTGTGACCCCTCTGTGAGGGAATGTCCAATTATCTACAGATAGGCATTAGGTCTCTACTCCATGCCCCCACCCCCATTCACATTTGGTATGATTTTATTCTGGGTCTTAGATGCCTGACACCTGATCCCATCAACACCTTATGATCACACAGGCTGGTGTGTTTCTTTCATGTGAGCTTTGCTGCTTCTGAATGAGATGGATGCTTGCTTATCATGAGCCTGTAAGACCCTGGGCACTATATCTTTTGATAGTCGGGCACCATCAGCTTTCTTAAACACATTTGCTTATGCATCTATTTTGTTGTCAGCTATTATGTTGGGACGGTAAGTATCACAGAATACCAGAAAAACAAAATACTTTGTTTTAACAAAGTGTTCTTGAGTTGAGGGAGTACTTGAGTTCAGGTCCAATGTCTATCGGCAACCTTAATTCTTAACATATAGATATGAGTACATAGCTCTATCCTCCTCTCATTATTTATTATTTACATATGTACAGACCTGTATTTAGACCTCTATAAATATCTTTTACCTTCTGGTTCTTTCCTCTATTTCCTTTTATTTTCCTCTTGTCTCCCCATCATGAAAGCTGAACATGATGGTGGAGCATGAGTTTAGATGTTTCCCATGCATTCTTTGGCTTTCTTTCTGGCTTTAGAAATGCTATTCTCATTATCCAGAATTTTCTAACTCTTACGATAAGCTTAGAGTTCTTCCTTGAAGTCAAAATTTTGCCAAGTTCCAAAATTTTGTTTTTAACATCCTTCACACTTCAAGTCTTGGGTGGCAGCAGTATATGTGGTGAGGAGTGGATAGTTTGCACTTGGCACTTCAAGCCCATCTTGTGATGCTGTAGATGGAGATGTTTGCGTCTGTGAAGATTATGCTCAAGAAAAATCACTGGAGCATTGTTCTATGTTGTAACTTTAATGATTGCCATGACTTGGAATCAACTCTAGGGGAGTGGATCTGGTTTGGATGTCCTACACGGCATACCCACAGAATGTCTATAAGCTTTTTTAGTGCCCCCCGCCTTCCCAAACTCAGCTTGTCCAAGGACTGAAACAAGGCTGCTGTTGTTGTTAGCAGCGTGGACTTTTGTAGTTGTTGATTTTTACTCTCCAATTAATACTGATTTCTTCAAGTACGGAACCTAGGAATCATCCTCAGTTCTGCTCTGTTCTGCCAGCTTTTTCAGTCTACACTGTTAGCACTATCACCTGCACCTGCTGAACACAGTCTGCTTCTACCAACTGCTCTCTGTTTTCTCTTCTGCCACCTTTGCTGAGAGACCTTTTTTCCCTGCTGGAGGGTGACTGCTGGTCTCTCAGCTTCCAGTGTGGCTTGCCTACCATCTATCATCTTTGCAGCAGGTAGCAAAGTCACAAAGAAAAGAAGTCAAAGTCAGATCATGGTATTTCCCTTTGAGGGAAATACATACATATATATACATATATATACACACATATATGAAGTTGGCAGTTCAAGCCCACCTTGTGTTGTTATAGATGGAGAGGTTTGCTTTAATAAAGATTATGATCAAGAAAACATATACATATATACATACACATGTATATATACACATATACATACACATAGGTGTTAACAGGAGAATATGGGACCGGGCTGATGAGAATAAAAGTACATTGAGAATGGGGGAATTTTATCACACATCCAATTTTACTAATAAAAATCTGAAATTGAATAAATTATTTTTAAATTTTCAGAAGAATTTTCTTCCACTTTGGAATTTTATTCAAATGCTTTATCAGATTGATTATTCAAGTGGTCTGTTAAGTTTTTTTAGGGATAAATAAGAATTAAATTCAACACATTTTTGTTTTCACATAAAACTAAATATTTCATGTAAGTCAGCAATTGTCCTATTGGCCTACAAGACATAGAAATGTAGAATTAAGGAATGAGAGTTTTACTTTATACTGGAATGCATCAGACTTCTTAGCATTCAGTTCAAATATCTGGCTATTAGATTATTATATCAATATCTGTGTCTTTTGACAAACTCACAAATTTTCAGTGGCCCGAATAAGTACTATTTAAACATTCTGGTTCTCAGAGTTCTCTTGTCTTAAGTGCATTCTCATTATTAGGTTGAATAGGTTGTGTGATAGGTAGGTTTATTGTGCCAACATGGTCAATGAACACATGTGGGATTAACCGAAGGGCAGAAAGATAAATATCAAGTCTTGCCATCTTGTTCTTTTGCCCTTTGATCATCAAACCAGTGTGTGGCCACCTTGTTTGTTCTGTGCCTTCATGTGCAAGCCACATTATCTGTGGAACACCTAACCTGTGGACTGTGTCACTGTAAGTTGAGGTTCTTCAAGACCTGCTTTGCCACACTCCTGGAATATACATCTCTTGAGGTGGGGAATCCCTAGTCAGACCCTATCATCTGGCTGACTGCTGATAAACTGCCTTTTTGCTTGCTGCCTATGTCCAAACAGCCTGAATTGCGCTACAGAGGATTACCCGGAGACCTTCAAGACTTGAAGGACTGCCAGTGTCTCACAGCTGTCTCACTGAAGTGAGTTGCACTAAGTCATTTGTACTGCTTTATAGATTAATTGTTTATTTCTTATTAAATATATAAAATTGTTAGTGTCCTGGAGCTGAGCCCCGGTAGCACAAATGGTTGAGGGTGGGACCGCAGCTTGCGGGCTTGGCAGTTCAAATCCAGTGGCAGCTCTCAGGAGCGGCACTGGGTGGCTCCCATGAACACCAGAGGGCAGTGAGACCCACAAAAAAAATTATTAGTGTCCTGGCTTTGTTTCTTTAGAGAACCCTGTCTAACATAGCTTGTTATTTCCATTCTTTTCTCTTGGTTGATTTTAGTTGTAAAAGACTGAACATCCCACATCAATGTCATCATTTGAATTTTTGTGTTTTTTTTTTCTCCCCACTAAGACATAACATCCCAGAATACCAAGACTCTATTTATTTTCTTTGCCCACAGCTCTTTTAGCTTCCACCCTAGGGTCTGACTCATGGTGGGTGTTCAGTAAAAATCTGTCAAGTGCCTTGAAGGCCTCTTAACATTTTGAGTCTATATTTAAATTTTCATAACTCTATGCTTGTTCTTTAAATACAAACTGTCCATTGCCCTATTGCCAAAGCAGAAATTGAATAGAAAATGTCCCATAAATTTACACATGTACATTGTTAATGTGCTGCCTGTGAATTTATCACATTTAAATTCCAGAAAAGGACAGTCCTTCAAAGATGAGAACAAACCCATGATTGCTTTCACTTCTAGTACATTCTGAAAAGAAGGAAGGATCAACTCTGCAGAAGCTAAACTTTTAATGGTTGTGTGTAGACTTTTATGATGGGGAGTTTCAAGGAATTGATGCTTTAGAGTGAGTATGAAAATGTCCATCAATGCATTCCCTGATGTCATGGTAAGATATCAGCGGCAAGGGACAAAACAGGAGAGCCCAGTTGTATTCCTTCCGAGTGTGAGACAACCATCCACCACAGAAGGGATGTAGACAAGAGAGGAACTCTGGAATCTACATGACGTGCTCTGTGAGGGTCTCTACTCACCTGCTCTGATCCGGTGGTTGAGGAGCTGCTTGGAGAGTCAGCACTGAAAGCACAGCAAGCTTGGATGGCCCTGGGACTCCAGGGAGCACCTCAAGGACTCAGATCGCAGCCCAAAGGTCTTTGAAGCAGAGAGAGGGGAAACAGCCTATTTCAGGAGAGTTGACTCCTTGACAGAAAAGCAACGAGGTCTCCATAATACCAACACATTCATTGTCCAAGCATCAATTATAGGAAAGTCTTGACAATACTTTTGAAATCAGTTGATGTCAGTGATGAGCAGAAGCCATTAGAGGTCAAAACATCGTAGGACTGCTCATGTGCACATCAGAGGGCTTCGGCACTTCATTCAAGGGGCCTGAAAGAAGATGGGGAATGCTCTTACTTGAAGGGGAATGCAATTCATGGCTAATACTCATGTGCAAAAAATTCCCAACACACAGACAGTAATTACAAGACATGTCAAAACAAACAAACAAACAAACAAACAAACAAACAAGAAAATGTTACCTACGGTTACTGGGATTCAAGATCGTGGTGCAAAATGAATGTTGTTGTTGCTCTTTGTTGCTATTGAGTTGATTGTAACTCGTGACAAACCCTTCTGTCTGAGGGTAGAGCTGAGCTCCCTAGGGATTCCAGGTCAGGCACTTTTGGGTAGCAGATCACCAGGCCTGTCTTTCAAGCTGACGTGAGGCGAGCTTGAACCACCAGTATTTTGGCTAATTGCTAAAGGCTTATCCTCATTGTTGGTATTAGCTAGGGATCTCTCTCTCTCTCTCCCTAACCTTAAACCTACATCTGTAACTTCATGCAAATAATTTGTGTGTATGTGTGCATACATGCCTGTCTATATGTGTGTGTCTCTATACACATATGCAATGAACATTTGAGAATAAAACTCAAAAAGCAAAACGACCTAAAGATGGTTGGATTCAGGTGCTGATCAGAGGATCAGAAGCTTCCCGTAAAGACCATCACCACCGAGGAAAGAGAACCATGAGAATTCAGAGGCACACATTGAAGTTCTGTTTCATAGCCAAGGAAGGCTCCCATTTCCAGAAGCTGGTAGCAACAAGGAAGGATCTTCCTCTAGAGTACTGGGACTCCTAGTCTTCAGAACGATGGAATAATAAATATAAGTTGTTTGAAAGCGCATAGCTTTTGATAATTTGCTATGGCAGCGCTAGGAAGGTAATATGGTTAGTTTCGGTCAAGTGACGCCAAAATGAACAGATGGAATTCTTGGCCCTGATCAAGGCGTGCCGACAACTTCTACTACAGGGTTGGCTTCTTCCTGTTCCCGTCTATGGAACCCGTTCAATGACTCGCAAGAGCAAACTCCGGGTAAAAAGCGCACTCAGCAAAGATAAGGAGCGTTGAGCTGTTCTGCTAAACAAAGCTACTCTGCTCCACCTCCTAAGCTTACATAGGCTTAGAGATGGCAGGGCTTTCAAAGGAAGCTGGGGGCTTATGTAACTGGAAGGTAAGGGGAATGAGAACAGTCTTTGAAGGGTAAAGGTGCCTGTGGACAAAGGCCGCAGAATGAATGCTTTGTTTACCTTATAACTTACTGAATCTCCTCAGCCAAGGGCAGTGTAAAACTACCCATCAGCTCAGCGGTTTTCCTGGCATACACAGAGAGCCGCCGAGGTAGGTAACCTTGGATTCTGCTTCTCTAAATCAGGCTTTCTCAACATCAGCACCTCAAAAAACAGTATCCGGTTTAAAAATGGATACAAGGCATGAACAGACATTTCTCAAAGAAGACATGCAGATGGCCAAGAAATGTAAGGAGAAATGGTCCCCATCATCAGCCATTAGAGAGCTGCAAATACAAACAGCAATGGAAATAGCGCTTCATCCCAGTGCTCATAACAGAGTCTGGAACTCAGAAAGCAGCAAATGCTTTTTGGATGTAAAGAAACTAGAACCCTCATACACTGCTGATATAACTGTCGAGTGGAGCAAATCCTCTGAAGAGGAGTGTGGTGCCTCCTCAAAATGCTGACAATACAAATATCATATGACCCAGCAATCTTGTCTACTTGATTATAAAATAAAATTAAAATTAAATATATCAAACAAACCATACTTACTGCCAGTGGTCGATGCTGATTCATAGAAACCTGGTAGGAGAGAATAGAACTGCCCCTGTGAGTTTCAAGACTTTAACTTTTTATAGTACAAAGTCCTATCTTTCTTCTGAGGCGTGACTGGTGGTTTTGAACTGCTGGCATTTTGAATTTTGGTCCCATGTATAATTCCTACATCACCACTCTGGTATATACACTAAAGAAATAAGGACCATGACATAAATAGGTATATATACACTCACATTGATCATAGCACTCTTTGCAAAAGCAAAGGGATGAAAACAACCCAAATACCCATCAATGGAAGAATGGATAAATATACTTTATTATATATACACAATGGAAATACTACCTGAGGCAGTTAAGGTTTATTGTGCTAACCTGGCTGATAAATGCATGTGGGATTAATTGAAGGGCCAAGAGAGAAATGGCATCATGAGTCCTGCCTTTCTACTTCTCCGATCTCTTGTTTTCTGAGAGTTGGACCAGGGTGCAGGTGGCTTAACCCAGTTCCCTGCTTCAGGTGGCAAGGGTCACTTCCTGAGACATCCCTGAGGAGAAGCCACATGAACCTACCCTGATGCAGCCCTGGGTACTGGAGCAGCTGATTGGAGAACCCTGCCAGTGCTCATATGCTTACATGCTCACTGATTCGACTTTTCTCCTGATGCCATCATCATTTCATCTATTTTGTTAGTTTGAGGAGGACTTTGCAGATTAGTGTCGCACATAGGAGCTGATGTTGGACTTATAGGCTTCGATAGCACTGGAAAGGGAAGCTTCCTTAATAGAAACTTACCCTTTATATAAAACTTTCTTTTATATATGCGTTTCTGTGGATTTATTTCCCCAGTTTACCCAGACTAGCATACTACCCAACATTAAAGAATAATGATGTATCTGTGAAACAGCTCCTAATATTGATGAACCTGAAGAACATTATGCTGAGCAGAATTGGCTAATCACACACAAGAAACAAATATGGTGAAGGGGAAAACAATATACAACAATAATATGAGCAAAAAATTGATGGAAGCAGAAGACATGAGGAGGTTTGAAAGCGTTAAGTGCAACAGAGGCAAATACTGTTATACACACAATCCTACACAGTGTCATTTATGATTAGATGCTTGCTGCAGGCTGAATAAGAGTAAGAGGAAAATTGAGCACATACTCACAAGTGTTCATACATTTGACAGAGGACATTGGTATATGTGAGTTTGCCTTTGTTGCAAACATATCCATGAGGGTGGTGGAGTATACAAGGGGTAAAAGTTATTAAAAAAACTTTTTAGAAATAACCAAACACTTTGAGGAAATTCATTTCTGGACCTGGGGCTCCAAATTATATTCATCAGGGACACCAAGGTCAATTGACATAATCCAGTTGACAAAAGCAATGCTCTCCAGTGAGCTTTGGTGAGTAGTGACCGTGTTCTTAAATTCATGAGTGGCCCCCTAAAGTGTCACCATGGGTCTCTCTCCTCAAGAGGAAAGAGGAGTGATGAAAATTGAAAAGACACATGGAAACATTTGGGCCGATGAACTAATGGACCAAGACAACATCAGTCTCCACACACCTTGAAATCAGAAAGACTAGCTGGTATATGGCTTCACCTCTAATTGCTCTGGGGGGAAAAGTTACATTAGTAGATCCTCGGCCTACAGCCAGACCACCCTGAAAGCACCTGATCTTCTCTGATCTCAGAAGGTAAGCAGCGTCAGGCCTGGTTAGTACTTGAATGGGAGAAGATCCTGGATAAGGTGTGTGTGTGTGGGGGGGGGGATGTGGAATAACTATCAAAATCCATAAAACACTTTAGATTTGCTGGGTAGAGAGACACCAGTGGAAGCCCCAACACAATGGCCCTTCATTGTCCTTTAGGTCTGGAACAGAAACAATCCTTGTGTTAATATAATTACGTAAGATCAAAAGGGCAGCAATTATTCAAGGAAAAAATTCAGAAGAGATAGGAAAGGAGGAATGGAAACTTGAAACAGGGAGGAAGGGGGTGAATGATACTTCCTTGAGGTGAGTGCATTAAGTGAGCGGAAAGAAAACATGTTGGGTTGATGATCTACTCTGCAAACCTCGGCCCAATGACACTGAACAGTATTTAAACAGCTAACTCAGTGTTTTTCATCCTTAGCACTGTTGACATTTTAGGTCAGATACTTTTGTATGATGGTCTTTCACTTGTAGGAACTTCATCAATACCCTTGCCCTCTACCTTGCAGGTGCCAGTAGAACCCCTTCACCAGTTGTAATGATCAAAAATATCCCCAGAAAGTGAACAATGTTCTTTGGAGGACAAGATAGCCCCTAATGCACATGAGGACTTTAAAGAAATTGAGACAAATTTTATGATAAAAGAAATAAAAGAATGATAAAGCATAAAATCACTATGATAAAATAAACAGAATAAAAGAACATTTGCCTACTCTCACTCCTTATTTCGTAGAAGAATATGTCACATTATTCCTGTCTGCACATGGGTACCAGTAAGGATGGAAGCACATGCGTGTCAGTGGGACTAGAAATTACACAAAGGAAAAAAAACTCAACTTAGCATGAAAAAATTTTTTTTCAAGGAAAAAATATCTGTAAGAACTGCCAACTTCCATCAATTACATTTTATAGTGTAATTGACCTTATGTTAACTTCCAGGGGAGATAATAAGTAGGAGATAGATTTAGTCTGTTGTGGAAAAGTCTCAAAAGACATAGTTAACCACTCTCGTCAATCCGCACAACCATGCCGTTCTTTTCATGGAAAGTGCAAAAGAGAAAGTTCCTCTCTACTACTTAATGCCCATGTTGTATCTGAACCCAATTTTCTCCATTTGAAAAGTGGCACCGGAGTTTGTGGAAACTGCCTAACCCTGCCTTGATTAGGTGGAGAAATAGATTGCTGTCTATTCATGGAAGCTTCTCAGTTGATAGAAGGAAGGGAAAGCGATCTATCTGTACCCACCTGGGTGGCTTTCAAAAGCATAATCTCACGAGGCAGAAGGCAAACTGCAAAAGGGCGCTCTAATGATATTCCATTCTGTGATCTTTGCAAACAGAGAAAAGAAAATTGTATTTTGTTTGTAGATACATACAAATATAGAAAAAGCAAAACAGAGCATGCCTTGAACAAGAACTATGGAGAGAGAGAGAAGGAAAGAAAGGGGGGAGGTTATAAAGAGATGTCTCTCTAAGAAGTGGCACAGTGCTTTGGGGGGGAGACAGTTGTAGTTTAGTGGTAGAGTTCTTGTCTTCCACGGTGGAGACATAGGTTGATTTGGGGCCAATGCGCCTCAGGCATTAGCTATCATCCAGCAACAACAAAACAACAACAACATATATGGGTTTATTTCACATTAGACGCTCTACATCTCAGGGACAGATAAGGCTTGATGGACAGGCAGGTGATGGCTAATGCCATACAGTTGTAATTATCCCGGCAGCTAAGACATAGTGGCTGGGTCACCTGCAAGGTGTGGACCCACCTGGAGTTCTGATGATTTGAAGGTTACAGTTGAAGGTGGGTCAAATAACAGACCATCATCATAGAAGACTGGTCGAATACAGGAAGTGGTTGAAACATAAAGAATCCATAGACTCCAACTGCGTGTATTTGCTAAACATATTAAAAGTGAAAATTGCAGTGCATATGCCGTTTGCTTGATAAGCCATTCACGTGATCTCACAAAATGCCTTGGCAGTATACAAGTTACCTGCCTACTTTTCTTTTGTAAAATGAATAAAAAAATTAAAATTTCCATAAAGAAGCTGTCCCTCATGTCTAGATTTTCATGCTGCGAGGAACTCCACGCTTCTTGGAGACTAAGTCACCAGCCTTCCAGAGTTTCCAAAATGTTGTCAGGAGTCACGAGACTCTCAGGTCAGAGAGGAAGGTCCATTTATTATTCAGAGCAGCAAGTAGGAGTCTGAAATCAGCAATGCATTTGTGACTGTTGTTTATTCTAACCTTTGCTGGAACCTTCAGAACACTGTCATCTCATAGGGCCTTATTCCCTTGTGCTTCTAGCTTCAATAATTATGCTCACAAAATTCTGCATGCTTCTGACTCTGCTTATAGTTCTTGTTAAGGAAGGCTTCATGTATTCCTCCTTTTTAAAGTGATCATGGTGTTAAACATTATCAATTACTTTTAAAATAAAAACAATTTGCAGAGCTAATGATGTGTTTTTCCTTTATGATCCTCCCTGATTATTCTTCAGGGTGTACCAGACGGCGTAGCTGCTGAGAGCTGCACTAGACAGGGTGGCCATATCAATCTTACCTCAAAATTATTTCTCCTAGATATTGTTTTCCAGGCAGAAACTCCCCACATCCTTTTACTTGCACCCACGCCCCCTGGCCCAATCCCCACAGAGTATGGAGTAAAAGGAGTTTGGACACCTTTCAGTGTGTCTTTAGTCATTTCAAGGGAGAGATGGATGGATGGCTGTAAAACCCACTGTCACCATGTTGATTCTGACTTTGGGCAACCTCATAGGACAGGGTAGAACTGCCCCTGTGAGTTTTCAAGCCTGGAACTCTTATCAGGAGTCGAAAAGGCCATCTTTCTGCTGAGGGGCACATGGTGGTTTTGAACTTCTGACTTTATGAGTTAGCAGCCTAATATATAACCACTATGCCAGATACTTGCTTACAAATCTTAGTTTTACTGTGTTTCAAAAGTAAGGCTTTCTGACTTAATCTCGCCTGTCCTTCCCTTGCCTGCCACTCTCTCTGGCTCAGCTCGTGTAGCAGGCTTTGGTTTGTGTCACTTCCTGTCCTCCTCTCATGGGCACTCAGCTTTTGCCTTGAAACTGCTTTGATTGCACTCTCGAAATGGTCTGCTGTGCCTGTGCAGCCATTCTTTCTCCATCTCTCTGTGGGGTGCCCATGATATTAGAATAGGGCTTCTTGAGACACTCATCTGAAAGGAAACCTGCTCTTTTGCTCCCAGAATAATAAATCTCAAACTCTGTACCATCAATCATGTTCAATCTCAAGAAAAGTGGTAGAGGAGGAATGAAGAGACTGTGAAAATTAGGCAGGAGAAGGAAGAAAGCAGAATAAAGATAAACACTCCACCTACTTCCTTGTAGCTTCATTTTATAGCTTCACCTCTCTACACTTCTACTTATGAGTAGTGGTCTCCCAGAGGAAAGTGTTGAAGACAAGGGTGGACCTCAATCCCACAGGAGTGTACCTAGGAGCTTCCTGTGAGCTATGCTGAGCTGTGTCATGCAAACCAATATCACATTCCTCCTTCTACAATCTGCTTTCGCCTCCAAAAGATTGCACTGATCCCCAGGGACTGAGACTTGCAGTAATGATGGTCCAAGTGTAATCTCCAGGTCAGTGTAGAAGGAGGACTTCACTTCTTTGAAATCAGAGTGATTTCTGAGATATAAAATAGGGAGAAAGTAAAGGAGGATTTTCAAGCCCTGGCTTGTGAAAAACTCTGAAAAAAGCAGCAACTAAAGAAAAGGGAAAACAACAAAATCCAATGTCATCCACCAGAGGGGAATGCCTCTTACTCATGTCTGGAAAGAATATAATTACTCTATAATCACTATAGAGTTGACATGGTCAAATTATATAAATTTACATGGAAGCCATAGTGATTCCATTATCTAAGGAAAGTGTTGCTGAATGGCAATCCATATATATCTACATTTTTTATGTAGCTAGATGGATGGGAGAAGATAAACAGATGCATATGTAGGTGTATATATACACATATTTATCACAAAAGATATTACCACCAGTTTATTATTTTATCATGGGACAATTGCTCCTTTTATTCTTACCTGTGGTCAGTTCTCTACATGGGAATCCAGAAGACTTCATTTCAATGCATCCTTGGCATGTGTTGAAATCTTCACACTCTTGCTTTGATGCTTTGCTCTGTTCCTTGCACTTACCTGACCCTATGATCCTTCTTGCTTAGTCCCCTCATTCTTTCCCTAATGGTGGGAGTTATGGTGACACAGTGGTCACCACTCAACTGCTAGCCTGAAGGTTGGTGGCTCAAACTCGCCCAGTAGTGAAAAAGACCTAGAAATCGGTCTTTGAGGATAATGATCTAAAAAATTCTATGGGGCAGTTTTACTCTGCCCAGGGGGTCTCCATGAGCTAGAGTCAACTCAGCAACCCCCTAACCAATAACAAGTGCAGGGATTCACCAGAAAGATGGTGATGGTTAACAACACAAACACATTAGAGTGTATGGATTATTAAAGACTGTGGATAACACTGGAAATCATGAACATTCCAGAACAGTTGGTCATGTTCATGAGGAAACTGTACATGGTCCAGGTGATAATTTATCTTAACACCATATGGGACTGTTGCATGTTTTAAAATCATGGAAGGTATGCATCAAGTTGTATCTTCTCACCATTCTTATGAAAACTGTATGCTGACAAAGTAATTTGAGAAGTTGAGCTACATGAAAAATGAGGCATCAGGGTTGGAGGAAGGCTTGTCAGCCTGCCATTTGCAGATGAAACAATTTGCTAAAATTAAAGAAAGCTTGAATCCCTTGCTGAAGACTATCAAAGGGGGCAGCCTTTTGTTTGCATCTTTGTGTCATGGATGACACCTCAATGTTCAGAAAATCCAAATACAATTGGATCAATAGGCAACATCATGGTGAATGGAGAAAATACTGACGTTATTAAGGATTTTAGAGTACTTGTATCCACAAACAAAGCAGCAGGAAAGAAATCCAATGATATCATTGATTTTGCAAATCATTTTGCATACATTCTCTTTGAAGCTTGAAAGAGCAAGATTACCATTTAGAAAGCTAAGGTGCCTACGACCCAAAACATGGTATCTCCAATGACCTCATATGCATGTGAAAGTTGAAAGATAAATAAATGAGACCAGAGAAGAATTAATGCGTTGAAAATCTGTTGCTGGTGAATAATATTGAAAGTATTGTGGGATGGTTAGAAGAGCAAACACATGTGTCTTGGAAGAAGTATAGGTTGAATTTCCCGTAGAAACAAAAGTGACAAGACTTCCTCTGACATGCTTTAGACGTGCTATCAGGAGGGCGCAGGTCCTGTAAAAAGGACTTCATGCTGGGTAAAGTAAAGTGCAGGGTCAAGGAAGAAGAGGAAGATTCTAGAAGAGATATATTGACACAGTGGCTGCCACAATTGGATCAAACATTACAAATATCGTGAGGATGCCGCAGGCCATAGCCTTGTTTCATTTTGTTGCCCACAGGTTTCTTTATTTGGAACCAACTGAATGGTACATAGGATTAATACCAAGGGGTAACTAAGTAATGATATATTACCCCTTATGAAAACCATTGTGTGTTGAGGAGAGGTTTTAAAAGGAAATGTGTTTTATCAACTGAAATGTCATCCAAAATGAGAGACTAGAAATATTGATGAAGATCCTCAGAATTGAGGATAGGAGGTTGCAGTAAAAATCTCAAATTAAAAGTGGATCTTGGAGACAATGAAGGGTTCAATTTTAACTCACCTAAAAAAATGTGACTACTGAAATTACATGAATCACATGAATTAATAGTTTTTACCAGTGTATTTAAAGGTCACATTCACTATATTATAGCCAACTGGGAGAATTACCCCAAAAAGGCACACAGAAACAAGTGAGCACATGCTATTGGAAAAATGGCACCCCCAGACTTGCTTTCCTCAGGACTTCCACAAACCTTCGATATGTTAAAACACACACACACACACACACACACAAAACATGCAGTATGTATGATGTATGTAGAGTGGAAGAAAATGGGATATGCTTGTATATTATTTAGATCAAAAATTATCCCAGTACCAGGAAGGACTATACATGGTGTTCAGAGATTGTTAAATGGAAGTGTTATATATGAGATTGGGCCAAAGCAGGACCTGAAGGTAACAAGTAAGGTGCATGAAGAAGTGGCCCAAATGTCCACAGTCTCCATTCCTGTCACATCACCTTCCTTACCCTAGTCTCCATCTATGGCCTCTGAGGAGTTCCTTATCATACTTTAACTAAAGAACAAAAAGTCATACTTGGTTTATGGATGGTTCTGCATGATATACAGGTGCCACTCATAAGTGGACAGCAGCAGCGCTACGGGCCCTTTCTAAGATCTCCCTAACGGACAGTGGTGAAGGAAAACCCTTCCAATGGGCAGAACTTCGAGCAGTGCACCCGGCCGTTGAGATTGCCTGAAAGGAAAAAAGGCCAGAGGTTAGGCTGTATCTGATTTAGGGGCTGTGGCTAATGGCTTGGCTGAATGGTCAGGAAATTGGGAGGAAAATGATTATAAGGGCAGAGATATATATGGTTCCACAAGTCTCAACTTTCTTGTCTCTTGCTCTTTGATGATCAGACCAGTGTGCGGCTGCCTTAGCTTGTTCTTTGCCTCAATTTGCAAGCTACACTACCTGTGGCACACCTAACACGCAGACTGGGTCACTGTAATTTGAAGTTCCTTCAAGACCTGCTTAATCGCGCTCCTGGAGTATGCATCACTTGAGCTGGGGACTGTTGAATCCTGTCATCTGGATGACTGTTGGTGATCTGTCTTGTGGTTTGCTGCTGGTGGCCAGCTTGTCTGAACTGTTATACAGAGGACTACCTGGTAGCCCTTAAGTCAGGCTATTGTCTTATGGAAGTGAATTGCACTGAACTATTTGTGCTACTTTATAGATGAATTAATTGTTTATTTCTTATGTTTATATATGTACATATAAAATCATTTGTGTCCAGGTTTTGTGTTTCTAGAGAATCCTGTCTAATATAGAGAAATTGAAACTCAATCCTAGAAATTGAAAGTATGGTTATAAGATGGCTGTACTTCACTTTGTTCAACATGAACTATTGGGTCTGGGTTCTAGGAGCATGATCTGCCATTTCTACCTAGTCAGATTGATCACTACTCTGCTTTGTCCTGGATGGTGACACGTCTCATTTGATGGTGCCTTTCTGACCTTTTAAGTCTTATCCTGTCTTACTCTTTGGTCTGGATACAGAATGAAGGTGGCTGTATCACAGTTTTCACAAATAATGTGTCCACACTGTCATGCATGAAAATGAAGAAATTAAGTAAAAGCGTGACATGGTGTACATCCATAAAAATGCAGTCATGAAGCTGTTTTAAGATTACAAGTTTAGAGCAGGACAGACCCTACCTGACACTCTTGTTCTGGCAAGAGGTTTACCTGACCAGAGCCTCCTTTCTGAGTGGGCTATCAGGACCTACATTTCTGGGAAAAAAGGAGTGTCAGGGGTGAAGGACACTGTGTGTGGGATACCATAGCCTCTTGATACTGTCCTTCTGATCTCTGTGCCCCAGTCTTAGACACTTCTTGTCTCAGTAGCCTTAACTACTTCAGACAGAGACTTTAAACACGATCTTGCAAGGTCCTTGGGAAAAGATGGAGCTTTCTATTCCCATAAGGAATAACAGTCTCCAAAACTTAGAGGGGACAGTTCCAGGTGTCCTTTAAGGTGGCATCAATTTTATGGCTGGGTGTCCCAGATCTTCTGGGTTTCTCTCATCTCTACTGCTGCTTCAAAGATGGCTCATCCAAGTTGACTCACCCTCATAACCAGCAATGGGTGGTAACAAAAATTAATGGTCTATGCCTTCTGTGCATAGTCCCACCTGGTCATTTGAGATTTTTCTGCTTTGTTTTGTCATAGTTATGATTTTGTTTTGTTTGCTTTCTTTTTGTGTTTTGTATGATTTTCTGGTATATGTACTTTCAGGATTGGTAGATCTATAGAGACAGCAGTGTGTTCATAATTTCCTAGAGGAGTGGGAAGGGAAGTTTGTCAGGAAGTGGGAAACTAATAACAATGTGTATGAGAAGAAAAGTTTCTAAAGTGGATTATGGGGCTGATTGAAAGCTCTTCTTGATATAGGTGAATGATTGAATTATATATGGAAAGTATATCCCAATAAAAGTATTTTTAAAATGTTTGAGGCAGGGGAAGACCCTGAGAGGTTTGCAAGAGTTAAAGGCAACATAATCAAACCCTGCAGCCATGGGAATATACAAGTAGATGCAGTACAGGCTGTATGGGTGGGTGAGAGTGAGTGTGAGAATATTCCCTCAAATTTTTATGTTTGATAGAGGAAATTTGTAGATGTACATTTAATTTCACTGGTAATATACCCAGGAGTATGGTATAGCATAGAGGGGGCATATTGATGAAAATTTCTAAGATGTAACCAAACACTTTGAGGGGACAATAAGTTGCGAGATGTGGGGGTTCAGGGCCATAATCTCCAGGGACACTTAGGTCTACTGGAATACCATAATTTACAAAGACAATGTCCCATTTCCTACTTTGGTGCATAGTGACTGTGGTGGAGTGAGATTTCTTAGTGTGGGGAAATCATGTTCTAAAAGAGAAATGCCTTCACTGACCCCCTGTGATAGGGGGTCACCATGCTTTCTACTCAGTTACTGTCTTGTCATCTTACCTTCACAACAGAGTTGGCCTCCATTTTCCAATGCTTAATCAATTGATGGTGACTCAATTGGACAACAGATTTACAGGATGACCAGAAAAGATCACATGAAGGATGACTGTGTGGCCTTCGGAGAGATGGAGGATGGGGAAGACAGAAGGTACAAGTGGAGGTCATAGAGGGGCACAAGGTGTCCTCTTGAGCTTTAGTCCTTACAAAGAACATCTCTTCCATGGATTTGATGTGTTTTCAACATCTCAGAAATTGGGTACCCTGCCCCCAGGGTCAAGCTGCTACTCACCTCCTCGCTCTACACTAATGATATTAGCTGAGTAATTGGTGAGTGCTGAGTCTACAGGCCGAGAAAGCAGCATCTGACCCATGGTATGCATTGCACCCATCATTCAGCTAATAAAGCAGCAGCAGCCAGGAGAAGATGGCTGCGCTAATTTGCTTCTGTGAATTCTGAATCTTGGCTTCAATTTGCATCCTATTGAGCTTGCTTTTCAACCGCAAGTATCCCTCCTCTGAGGGTTGTGTGCTGAGCGTATGGGAAGCCAGAGGATAAACATGGCATACTAATTACTTAATTCTTTCATTCACTCAACAAACATTTACCAAGTATTTACTCTGCACCAGGTACTGCGGAGGCTCTGGGGATACCACAGGGAAGAATAGAAATGCAGTGGAAGACTTCTTGGAGTTGTGGTACAGTGGTGTGCACGTGGGGCAGGAAACAGAATAGGGGATAACAGAGGGTCACACCTATCGACTCAGAGCATGTTTTTTTTTTCTCTTTAAGCTTTGTAAGAACTATCAAGTTAAGTGGTAGTGGGCTCAGATAAGTGTTTTTGCATTATAATTTATATGGAGGCAGGTCTATAGCTTCTATTGTGTATGATAAGGTGCCCATGTGTGCTAACTACTGTGTCAACCCCTGTGCACTGCTAGGTCCTGTGCCATCCTATGACTGATTGGTGATTGAACATTGATGACTCAGAGATTCTCCTTGGCTTGTTTCTTCAGAAGTAGATTGTGATTCCGTCCATCCTAGTCTGTCTTAGTCTGTAAGCTCTGTGGAAACCTGTTCCGCACTGGGGTAGCCTGCAGCCCCCACTGAGAGGCAGGAGGTGGCAGGCCAGGAGGTACCTTGCTTGGGATCAGATCGAGACCTGCCGCTAGAGGGTAAGAGTCATCTCACTGAACCGCCACTGCTCACATTGATAAGATGCATCTTGTAAGTTAATAGTAAAGATGAAACAAACTGAAAGATGACGCTGCCCCTTTGGGCTAGTCTCCACCTACTTAGTGATACAAATAAGCTCGTCTCAAAGCTTGAGGACACTTTAGTGGGGATGCTTAAAAATGTTGACCGATGTCAATTAGACTCAAAAACTTCACTGCTGTGGGGTCAAAACTGACGCATTATGGTCCCCTGGGGTCTTCAGTATTGTAACCATTTATAGGGTAGAAAGTTCAATCTCTGTCTCGGGGCATGGCTGGTGGTTCACACTGCTGGCCACTCAGATCCCAGCCCAACTCATAACTCCCACACCACCAGGGCTCTAAGGGCTACCTAAGGTCAGATTTTCAGTATGATTTCTGTCGGCACCTAACTTTTTGAGGGAGTCCACTAATTGCTCTGCTTGAAGAGGATGAGGTTGTCTGTTCTTGGAAAGGTCTCATGCTTCAGGAACCCAAAGGAGCAGTTCTGTTATGCCCCACAGAGTTCTAGGGAGTCAGAGTGACTCGATGGTAGTGAGCTGGGTCTTGAGTCCTTTGGACACTCTCCTGGGCCACTTACATGGGCATTGGCAGGAAAAGGGACCTAACAGGGATCTCCCAAGCCACTGTCTCTTTGAATATCTTACATGATAAACATTTCCTCCTCCAAGAAGCATAAGTTCTAGTCTTTGTAGAAATACTCTGGGGCATTTTATTTTTCTCATTCTTGGATCTTCTAAGACTTGTACAGGGATAGGATTTCATGTTGTACAGGCATATTTCTGTAGTGGTTCTGATTTCTTTAACATTCACCTGATTAACTTTTATGGGGATCATCAAAAGTATGTGTTTCACATGCATATATTTTTTCCATAAGCTAAAGGGCTTCTGCAAGCTTACCTTCTTTTGCCAGTGAAACAAAACACGTGAGATGAACAACAGCATTCAATGTTCAATTCCAGTATTGAAGAATTATATTGTTATAAGTCTTTCTAATTCTAAAATAATAGCAGCAGCAATATCAGGATGCATTAGCTTTCTTAGGTCAATTTTCCAACCCCTTTTACTTTTCTAGGGTTGCTACAGAAGCAAGACATATCAGAATGGACATCTTTGGAGAAGTTTAGGGAAGCATAACAATAAAGGAAAGCAATAGATGTAACCATTATTCTTTTTGAAGCCTTTATGAATTATGACTCTGCCACAATATTCCCCCCTATTGTTATTGTTTTTGTTGTCATATTTTGGAGCCAATAGAACACAATACAACCTCTATAATCATCATTATGCTTGAGCCCATTGGCACAGTCACTGTGTCCATCCATCTCGGTAGCAGTCTTACTCTTTGGGATTCACACTCTACCAATCATGATGCTCTTCTCCAAGGACTAGTTCTTCCAAAGGACATGTGCTAATGGCGTGCCTTTCAACACTTGGAAAAGGACATTTGCATCAGGTTTACATAGATGATATGTCATTCAATTTCTTGCTTTTGACTTCCCATGGGCACAGTTTGTGGGTCCAAAGAAAATGAATTCCTTGCCAACTTCAATCTTTTCTTGTTTATCATGGTGTTGGCCATTTGTCTAGTTATGATGATTTTTGTATCATTTATTTTTAGGAGTAATCCATAGTGAAGGCCCTTATAGTCTTTGATTTCTATCATTAAGTGTTTCAAGTCCTCTTCACCATTAACGTGTTCCCTGTTAGCCTTCCAAAGTCTGTAGTAAAGAGAAATATAAGGAGTTCATTTCAAGTGTTTCTGCAATGATTTTCATCATCCCTTTCCTTTATGTACTTGAATCCAGCAGCAAGAATATTGATCTGTTCTTGAAAATTAAAAACAAACCCATTGTTATCAAGTCAGTTCTTATTTATGGAGCCCCCATATATGCAAAGTAGAATGGTGAAGAAAGAATTTACAAGGCTGTGACATTTTTAAGCAAATTTCCAGTAGATACACTTTTTAGTAGGTTCTAACTGCCAACATTACTCATCCAAAGGATTAGTCACCAAAGGCTTTGGGTTACCCAGGGACTTTCCTAATTCTATGGGTTTACATATTATAAGAGAATAGGTGGTGGATGAAATTCCCTTAAGTAATACTCTTCCATCTTATGGAAAACATATGGAATTAAAATGTCTTTATAAATGGAGACAAAATCAATGGATACAAATTGTCTTATTGAATCCTGGCAGCACTCAATTAGCTTTTAGCAGTAACACATTGGACAGGTTAATTTTAAAGGATTGCTCTTGTACTAGTGGTGTCATACTTTCATAAAGACTGCACTCCTAACCATAAGTTGTGAAAGAGTAGTGGGTTACACATTGGGTTGCTAATACCAAGGTGAGCGGATCGACTCCGCCACGAGCTCCTCAGGAAATACCCGAGGCTTATTGCTCTCATAAACATCGAAGGCCTCAGAGTCCCACAGGGGTGGTTCTGCTCTGTCCTACAGAGTTGCATGAGTAGCCACCAACTGAATAGCATTGGATGGATGTGCTCCCAAATAGCTTTTGTAAATAAAAGGAATTCTGAACTATGCTGTTTCTTTTTCTTTTTTTGGGGGGGGGGGGTGGTAGTGCTTCACTGCCCTCTCGTGGTCATGGGAGCTACCCAGCGCTGCTCCTGAGAGCCACTGCTGGATTTGAACAGCCAAGTCCGTGGGCCGCAGTCCCACACTCAACCACTTACATCACTGGGGCTCAGCCCCTGAACTATGCTATTTCATACATTCATGTAGCTCATGCATTTTCATGCATTTTTAACAATCCCTGTGTAATTACTCCATAGTTTGCAAAGAAAACTCATGAAATAATTTCCTCCACGGTCTCTCAACTAGTTAAGTGGCAGAATCAAAATGTGACACCAGTTTGCTCTGTTGTCAGAGTTTATGCAGTTTCAATTAGACTCTGCTATCTCATTCGCACTTTGGGACCAAATATAACCCACTGTCATAGAGATGTTCAGAATTTGCAGTCACCTTTCATGATGGAGTAAAAATACCCCTGTGAGTTTCTGAGAATGTAAATCTTTATGGATATAGAAGTCCCCACCTTTCTCCCGCAAAGGGGCTGGTGGTTTTGAACATTTCACCTGTGAACATTATTTGTTCTTATAGTTTTATATGTGCTTGGTAATGTTCCAGATATTTAGGGAGGGGATGAAGGTTGCCTTGTGAGGTGAGGATAATGCATATAAGATGTAAAATAA
Source organism: Nesogale talazaci (assembly GCA_004026705.1). Taxonomy (NCBI): domain Eukaryota; kingdom Metazoa; phylum Chordata; class Mammalia; order Afrosoricida; family Tenrecidae; genus Nesogale; species Nesogale talazaci. Next base: position 150,727 of record PVJH01002999.1, read on the forward strand.
CCCCCAAATTAATTCACAATAAAAAGTTGTAAGTACTTGTTATTAATTGAATATTGTCCTCCATACTTGTAGCTGAAGGAGGCCTAGTGAGTTAAGCATTGGGCTGCTAACCAACACTTTGGAGGTTTCAGTGGTCCTACCATTCCTTGGGAGGAAGCAATTGCAGAGTACTTCCTGTGACCTCAAAAACCCTATGAAGCAGTTTTACTTTGTTGGAAAATGTTGTCATGACTTGGAATTGACTGAATGGTAATTGGTGAGTGGGTTCCCTTGTAGATAAGACCCTCCTTGGAAATAAGGCTTCTTTGCATACATATCAGTGTAGGGTGAATATTAAATCTAATCATATTTGACATTTGAAAGAACATAGGAGGAATGAAGGCAAACAAGCACAAGTCAAGAAAAATTGGTGCCACATCAAGAATGCCAAAGAATCTAGATAAGTCAAGACCAGGGTTTTCTCCCCCAGAATGGGAAGAGAGAAAGCATTCCTGAAGAGCTGGTATTGTCAGTTCAGACCTCTTGCTTCTGAAATGGAAAAAAGATAAATTTGGGTTCATTGATGCCACTACATCTATTTCTGAACAGTAGCACTAGTTAATATCCCCAGTCTGGTTCAGAAGATTTAGGAGTTAGCATGTGTGGAGGGTGGACATCAGCTGTGGTGATTCAAAGTACCTTCTGAACCAGTCAGAAGGAATTCTATGTAGCTATGCTAGGAATTCATAGTACTTACTCAAACTGTATGCTCTGTAAATAATCTGAGAAATTGGATAAAATGAAGATGAATACAGCAACAGGCTTGGGCAGAGACTCATACAACAACCTGGAATATGCAGAGGATATAACATGTCGTGCTGCTGGGGAAGTGGGTTGAAGAACTTACTGTTCAAGAACAAAGCTGCCAGCCTGCAGTCTGACATGCACCTCAATAAAGAGAAAATAACATTCCCCACAGCTGGACCAATAAGCAATTTCATGATAAATGAGGAAAAGATGGAAATTGTCAAGGATTCCCTGTTTCTTGGATCCACAATTAGCGTCTAAGTGGGCAGTAGCAGTGAAGACCCCAAATGGCATATTCCATTAGCCTACTTGCTGTAAATGGCATGTGGAGAGTGTTGAGAATCAAAGTTGTCAAATCGAAGATTAAGCTGTATCTTTCCTAAACCATGATATTTTCAGTGGTCCCATGTGCACTCAAAATCTGACATGGAAGACCCCCCCCCCCCCAAAAAAAAACATTGGTGATGGTGTGGTTCTTCTTCAGGGAACAGCCAGGAAAACAAATAACCCTGTCAAAGCAAAAGGAAAAATGGAATCCTCTTTGGAAGCAAAGTGGCCAGACTTTATCTCACGTACTTCAGGAATGTTTATTAGAAGGGATCAGTCTTCGGAGTCAGGCATCCCATGTGTTAAAGCAGAGGCTCAGGAACAAGAGGAAGACCTTACAGGAGATGAGCTGACACTGAGGCTGCAACGAAGAGCTCAAGCAGAGCAAAGGTGGGTAGGGTTGAGCCGCGGTCGGTAATGTTTCCATCTGTCGTGTAGCGCGTTTCACAATTGTTATTCACTCGAGGCCTACGGGAAAGGTTGGTAATTTGAATCTGTCAGTTATTCTGAGGGTGCAAGCTGTTTCAGTTTGCTTTTGCTAATATTGCACCCTTGGAAGCCCAATGAGACAGTTCTCCTCTCGCCTTGAGGGTCACTGCGAGTGGGAATTGACACAATCACAATAAGTTGAGTTTCCAGTTTATTCTAACCATTTACAAGTTGATTTTGAAAGCTGACCTCAAATATGCATTGTTGAAATATCCTTATAACCAACCCCTTAAATCCATAAGATAGTTTCAGCACATATATATGCAGTGAGATGTTAAGAGTATGTGTTACTGAGGTTTCTAAGGTAGGAGTTCTATGATAAAGAATCAGTTTCTTCCAGTCCACTGCCATCAGATCTCTCTTTGCAATGTCTAGCTATTTCCCAATGTCCAGCTACTTAGTTGTCCGCTCAGAAAATTGACTACAAGTATGAATGTTTAAGTGATGAATCTCTGCAAGTAGTACATTATTCATCTTGCTAACATTGATGTGTCCCTAATGTTCTCAGCTTTGTAGGTCATAAGAACGATTCAGGCTGTGACTTCAAAATAGAGAGGGAAAAAAAAAGGAGAACATTGGCAACCTCTTGGTGAAATTGATTAGTGTAGACTGCACACTGGATAATTAATACATTTTAACACAATTTATTCAGATTATCTGTCTGAACTCATCAAATGAAAGAGATGTTTGCCACTGTTTCCCTCTGCTTACTTGCTGTGGTCATGGAAATCACAAGTCTAGGCAAATTAAAGCATAAGGAAGAATTTTCATGAAAGAGTGTAAAAGAAACTGACAAGCAAAGACATGAATTAAACATTTCTCTATTCTGGTTCCCAACAAGTTTGGGAACTTTTTATGTTTTCCTTGGAATTGGGGCCTGGGTTTTCATATTTACTTCCTTGGATTTTCTCACCATCTTAGTGACTATTAAGGTAGGAATTCCTCATG
>PVJH01003000.1:0-152964 GCA_004026705.1 Nesogale talazaci
AAAAATATTCCATTCCATTTTAGACACCTGGTAGATAGGTAGATGTAACCTATATCTGCATCAGAATTGGGTTCTCCTCAATAGTAAGCTTTCAGATATTTAGGAAATACAATGAACTTTTGAAAACGTATTTATAGTAGAATGAGGAGTAGAAGACGTGGAAAATGAAAAGCCAAGACCAAACTCATTGCCATTAGCTCAGTTCTGACTCCCGGCTCCTGGAAGGGCAGGGGAGAACTGCCTGGCCTGGCCTCGTTCCTACAGAGCTGGCTGGTGGCTTCAAATTACTGACCTTGCAGGTAGCAGCCCGACCTGCTATAACCTCTGTGCAACCAGGGCTTCTGAAAGCAGAAGTATCCGTTTTATGGTTTTTTTTTTTTCACTAGAGTGTTACAAATATGCATAATAAATCTTAAGTCACCTCAACAATTACTACATGTCCCAATTCAAAAGCAACAACAAAAACTCAGTCATCGAGTCAATTCTGACTCATAATAACCATTGCAGACAAAGAATTGCCCGCGTGAGTTTCTGAGCCTGTAACTTTTTACAAGAGTTGAAAGTCTTATCTTTCTCCTGTGGAGCTGGCTGGTAGTGTCAAACAGCTGACCTTGCTGTTAGCAGGCCCACGCATAACCACTATGCCCCCAAGGCTCCTTTCAATGATGTAAAGTTTGCAAGCAGTACAACCATCTCGCCATTCTTTTCCAATTTCTGGTAGTGGAGTGGGTTTCAGATTGACCGGTCACCACAACGTTAGCAGTTCAAACCCATTCTGTGGCAGTTAGATTGTATGCATTTGTGGAGGGTAGAATCCAACCTGTTAGGTCACAGACTGATGATGTCTCTGGGCAGGTACGGCCTCTTCATAAGAGAGACACCGGCATCTCTCTCTCTCTCTCTCTCTCTCTCTCTCTCTCTCTCACACACACACACACACACACACACACACACACACACGCCCTCTCACCATCCCCCCTTCCTACTTGCTGAGACACTGTGCTAGCCTCCAGGGAAGCCCCAAGTGAGCCACAGGACCCTAAGAGCTGTTGGAGTCCTACCATGACTCTACAGACCTTGGGTCTCTGGCTCGGCACTCACTCACCTGTGATCGTCCTGTTTCCTGCTTTTCCTTTCTATGGCATCAGCCTGCAGTCGCATGCTTCTGAAGAGGGAGCATCTTGAGTTGGACTGGGCTGGGGCATCGTTTCGGAATAAAGTTGTTTCTTCATATAAAGTTATTTCTTGTACATAGATGAGAGGTCACTGGCTTGTTGCTCTAGACAGCCCAGCCTAACTCACATCCCCAATAAATGATAGCTACTCCTTAATATAACAATGAAATCTCATGGAACTTACTGGTGGCCATTCAACTGCTAATCTCAAAATTATAGGTTGAAACCTACCAGCAGCTCCATGGGGAAAACTCTTAGATTTCCTTTGTGTCTGGGTGACTCTTGGGAGGACAAGGTTTACTTTTCTTGTAATTAGTTACAGATTTATAAACCCCCAGAGCAGTTCTACTCTGTCCTATTGGATCATTATGAGCTGGAAAGACTTGATGACAGTGAATGAATGAGCTACAGTTTCTAGGGAGTGGGAGAAGTAAAGACACATTTGTTTTAGATGGAACTGGTCGAAAGAAGAGTTGGTTGCAGCAATTTGTGAGCTACCTCTGGAAGAGCGAGAAAGGAAATTGACAAGCGAAGTATTGTATTACTATGGATGTTCTAGGATGCTTGCATTTAAATGCTTTCGGAGGTCAGCAACTGGAGAAAACACAAGTTAATAAACAATCAGCAAATGTGATACAAAGGAAAGGTTCATTGCAAGTCAGAAGTATGAATGCAGTTATCCAGGAATCGCTTGAGCCTTTTTTCTTTTTAGACCTAATCAACTATGGTCGCTTAATGGGCTATCCTTGTGCTACTAACTGCAAGGGTAGCAGTTTGAAATCCCCACCTGCTCCCAAGACGGAAGATAAGGCTTTCTACTCCCCTGATGATCGAGTAAGAAATGACTTGGGGGAAGTGATTTTTTGTGTCCATCAACCATCATAATAACACCATCCTCTAGATTTCTCAACATAAAATATATCTGAATCCATTCACAGTAAGTCACAGAGTGTCTTAAGGTGCAATCATGTACTTCTTCCCAACTGCAAGCTCCAGGCAAGTGTGAGGAAATCACGAGCAGAGACCCTTGTTTCTCTACTTGGTATTTTTGCACAATGATTGGCATCTTACTTAGGCTTTTTAGTGATATACACGCATGGCATCTCATCCATAGAAATGTGGAGTTGCCCTCAGTAAGAAGAATTCTAGCACTTTCTTCTAACTCACAATTTTCTATTGAACTCCATAGGCTTCTAGCTACACAAAGGCATTCAAGCAATATGGTTGAATGCTTTGATGCCAGGCAGAGTTGGATTCAAAAGTTGACTCTACCTACTGGATATCTGATCATGAACACATTCCTTAAGATCTCAGAGCTTTGTTTCTCCCATCTGCCATAAGTGATAGCACTTCACTGGATTGTTCTTTTTGTTGTTTTTTTTTTTTTGGGGGGGGGGGACATCACTGCCTCTGGTAGTCAGGGACACTACTCAGTTCTGCTCCTGAGAGCCAGTGCTGGGTTTGAACCACCAAGTCCATGGGCCGCAGTCCTGCACTCAACCACTTACGCCACAGGGGCTCAGCCCTGGATTGTTCTTATGAGACATAGGAGAAGTATAATAAATGCAATTCTCTCCTATTTTATAACCCTAGAAATATTTTAATGTTCTTACTCTGGTTACAAATGGAAAGCTGGGTTTTAGAAGGGGGAATGGAAGGAAGGAAAGGAAGAATGGGAAAGAGGAATGAAAGGGAGAGGAAGAAGTACAGAGGGAAGGAGCATGAAGGACGAACAAAGGAAAACAGATTAGGAAAAGGTAAAGGGACTATCTACCGCTATGGGCCATGAAGATTTTTTCTTCATTAGAATCTTGATCTGGGATATTGAGAACCACCAAGATCAATTAGATGATGGAGATTTACACTTAAGAGGGGCATGTGATATTTGGTAGACACGCTATAGAAAATAAAATTCCTGCTCTCCTTTGTATATTCGGGACATACAGAATATCCCAATACCTGGAAATGCAGACTTTGTTGCCTTTCACACTCTGTGATGGATACATCTGTTTACTTTGTCTCATGACTGCTGAGCGTTCTGCAGCTCCCCAGTTTCTTCATTCTCAGTCTCTCAAAGTTCTCTCCCCCGCTGATTAAACAATGGGCTTTGAACAGAAGAAATAGGTGGGAGGCATCCCCTACAGCAGACCGAAGTATCTTTTCAGAACCCAGTGTTTGTCTTCATCTTCTTGTCTATGGGATATTTTCTGTTGGACCTGAAGATTTGATATTCTTTGATATTTTAGGTGTGATTTATTCATCTGAAAAGGCAAACGTTCTGGTACATGTTTAGCTACATGAAAATGACTGTGGACTGCTGGCTTTTCCAGGCACTCCTAAGTAACTTATGTGTTGTCTTTCTTCGTTTTTTAGGAAAAGTAACATTGTATGCTATGAGTATTGACATCCCCTGGTCATTTCCCCAGACTAGCAAGTGAATGGTTCTACAGCAAATGACTGCTGAACTCCAGAGTGTGCTATGGTGATGGAGAAGAAAAAACTGGGCTTGAAAAGACATAGACTTCAGTTCCAACTCCACTATTTAGCAACTGCATGAAGCAATCATATGGCTTCACTTTTCACAAATGCTGTTTCCCCATTAATAAAAGAAGGGAGGAGTTGACCTAGTTGATCTCAAAGGTCTTTTCCATGGCAAAATTCAGCAGTCAGCAAAACTTCTTAGCTCGGCAAACTGGCAGAAGAGAAGCCCCATCTCATTTCTCTAGTTCTAAATTTATCCCTTCAGTTGTCAACAAGACATTGCCCAATATAAGGAAGCTGAGTTAGCCATATTTAATAGTTTGGAAGTTATCACAGCCAAGTTAGGAATGTCAAACTTTCTCCCAGGTATTGGTCACAGGAGAAGAAAACCAAGGAGAATGGAAGGGTGCAGCAAATCCCAGATGTCCCAGTTCCATCCAGCTTAACTTACATAACAGCGGCCATGGCAAGAGTCACAGGACATCCCTTTTCAGACAGTTTCTATATCACAGCAAGGCACCAGCCTCTTGCTGACTTCTGGTGTTCAGATAAATAAAAAGAGCCAACAGCCTCTGCCTCCCCTCCACCCTTTGCAGGGTCATTGTTCTCTCACCCGCTTGGGAGTCTAGCTCAGGACACAAATCTTTTAAGTAAAAAATGCACATCCCAGGCCCAACTTTCCCGCAGTGCGGATGAATCCTGAGTGGTTAGGGAGAATGAAAACTGACGACACCTCTAAAATCCATGTGTCCAAGAGTTCTTCCTGTCTCATTCTTCCTGACACAATGAAGGAGGTCTGGAGGTGGCGGTGAGCCCTTCTGCCCGTGTGGTGTCCGAATCTCCTTTATCCACTGGTTTATAAGACCCAATTGTAAGAGCGATGCTTCTTTTTCAGTTGTTGTTCCAGTTGGAGGTAAAAGAAAGAAACAGAAAAAGAGGAAGGCAGAAATGAAGCTACCTCTTTAGCATTATTCTAGATGTATAGTCTCTGAGTCTTCACTGTAATGGGGGTGAGGGGCAGAGTGGGGTGTAGGAGTCATCACTTTTTAATCAATCTAACTTTTTCACCTACAATATATGTCACAGTCATATAACTATCTGATGAATATACCAGCTATAATGGTCTTCAGTCTCTGTTTCTGTCATGATTTTTTTTAATCCAATGGTTTAACTATGCTTTAGAATTTATAGAGTTGAGTTCACGAGACAATTCTCTTCTCACGGTTTAACAAAATTTTGCACACAGATGTGTGTGAAGTAATATTCAATAGCCCGGGGTGAAGTAATACTCAATAGGGTTTCCAAGACTGGAGATCTTTGCGGACGCAGACCCCCTCATCTTTCTCTCATAGAGTAGCTGAGGGATTCTAACCTCTGACCTTCAGGTTAGCAGTTCAACATTAACCCACTGTAACACCAGAACTCCTTCGGTGAGATATAGGTAGTCACCAAATCAGAAAATAATCGTAGCCTTCCTTTGTGTCAAGCCCCACGGTAGGTACTTGATGTGCATAGACTTAAAAGATTCCATTCCTGTCCAGGGAAAAATCTCCTGGAAAAACCTGGCGTTCATTGCAGAGCCCAAATATATGTTGCATTTTGCTTTCTCCATTCCCAAGGCAAAGAGAGTTCATCAGTGAAAGGAGAATTCAGTTTGTAAAAATAGGATAATATGCAGGTCCAATGTCAAGAGAGTGCTGCCAAAGAAAAGCTCTACCAGAAATTTTTTTAAGCCCAAAGCTCTCCATCTAGATGACAATCTTTGCCAAAGGCAGTTTGCTAGCCACAAATAAACTGGCTGCTGCTAGCCTGCTCTGCACCCAGCCCCAGTCTTTGGCCCCAGGGCTTTCTAGATGTATGTGTAGATTGAAGGAAGCCTTCAGGGTAGCTAAGTTATGTGCTTGTCTTACAGCCAGTTAAGTCATGTGGTCATTACTATAGGTTTAGAAAAAGGCGAAACCAGAGATACACAAATAGTATCAAATGATAATTCTCTCCCCTCCAGGTCCATAAGTGGACAGATTAAACAATGATGAAGATAAATTATAGTATTTTCCTTTTTGTATTTCAAAATCATCCACATAAAAAGTATGTATTGTATTGAAGCATATATATATACATATATATATAGTCCTCAGATGTGACCATGTGAGTATTAAAATAATAGAGTTTGCCTGTCAAAATAAACATGGCATATTTTCTAGTCCATTAAATTTTACTTAAAAACCAAATTATAACAATCATAATATATAATTGATCAAGGAATCTCAGAGATGAGAGGGTGAAGGAGAGTGGGGGGGGGAAGCAGAGCAGATTCCAAAGGCTCAAGGAGAAAGAAAAATGTGGATGGCAACATATGTACAGGTGTACTTAATACTATTATATGAAGAATTGTCATATGATTTCTGAGATCCTGCCAATGAAATGATTAATTTAAAGAAAAAGAAAGGAGACATCTTGCATTGGGAGAAAAAAATCAAATGGGAACTAATGCTTCTAGAAAGATAGAGAAGATATGTTTTTCCCTCTTCTTCCTGCTAAGAAGTCCTGGTGTCAGTGTAAGAGAAGCATAGTTCTATTGACCATAACATTGGTAGGTTTTTCTGCTCTTATAAAAATTTGCAGCCTTGGCAGCCATAAGGAGTAGCTGCAGTCTGCCCTATAACGTCCACTAGGAGCTGTAATCAATCCCAAGTGGGTGTTTTATTTTTCACTACTGCAGAATACAACCACTGTTCATGAAAGAAACCCACTGTCATTGAGTTGCACTTTTTCATGACCTTTTTGAAGTCTCCCTATATACAACATAAGCTGAAAGGTAAAGAGGTTAAAAGAAAGAGGCACAATAGGTAGAAGATATGTTATCTGAGCAACAAGTGTGGCAAGTTCTTTGAGGGGTGGGGCTTCTTATTTTATTCATTCTAGTCTTAGCGTTGTAGCTCCCACTCCAACTGTACAGCAAGCACTAACCAAGAAACCTAGACTGCCATACTCTCAAGACAGCCCAATACTTTCACCAGGATGATGTCAGAGGTCAAGTGGTGAACTGGGCTTTCATCCCCACTGCCCAGTAATGAGCTCCTAATAATCTAACAATGGGATTCACTAGCAGCTTAAAGAAGGAAAAATCCATGATCATAAAAGGTGTTGCAAAAAAAATCCCAAAACACTTGACATCTTTAAATACTCACTCAGGATAAAAACTCTTAGGAAAAATAGCAATAGAAGAGGACATCTTCAACTTCATAAAGAACATCCATAAAAATAGGCAGCTAACATTATACTTTATGGAATGCTTTCCCACTCACCTAAGATTGAAGTGAGGCAAGGGTGCTTGCCCTTCCAATTTTTATCCAACACAGTGCTAGATTTTGAGCCCATCCTATAAAACAAGGAGAAGAAAAAAAGCTTTACAAATTAGAAAGAAAGAAATGAAATCCCTTCTATTTTCAGATGAAATGACTATTGAAATCTCTGTGGTACTGTCAGTGGTGCAAACATAGTGAGTTCACACCCCATCTGCGCTCTATAGGAGAAAAACGAGGTTATCTGCTCTGAGAGACACAGCAGGAGAGATTGTCTGGGTCAGTAGAGGAGGAACTAGGAATAATATCTACAAGAAAGAGAGAAATGTTCTAAAGATGGTAGTGATTACCATTACATTACTTTTATTAATATGATAAAGTTATTGAATTGTATGATATGTGAACCACTTGCCAATAAAAATGGGGAGGAGAGGAGTGCTTGCAGGCTTCGAAACCACCTATAGGGTTGATAAGAACCAGGATCAACACAACAAGAGTGGGCCAGCCGGTTAGCTACATAGAAAATCCTAAATAAGCTACACAAAAGAAAATCCAGAACCAGTAAGTGTGCAAGAAGCATGGTATTTTCAATTGCCTTGTGGTGTTGTTCTTATGTGCCCTGGAGTCCCTTGCAGATCATAGCAACTATCGTTGCTCAAAGGAGAATTTTGGTTATTTTTCTTCCAAGTCAGTTGGTTCTTTGGCAGTCCATGGTACTTTCAATATTCTTTACCAGCCCCCTATTTCAGAAGCATTCATTCTTATCTGATCATATTGTCAGGAGAGACCATTCCCTGCAGGAGGACAGCATGCTAGGTAAAGTAGAAGGGCAACAAGAAAGAGGAAGTTCCTCAATGAGATGGATTGAAATAATGACTCTATGACATTGGGCTCAGACAGACCAACAATTGTGAGGATGGTACAGGACCAGGCAGTATTTGTTCTGTGATACATAGGGTCCCTATAATTCAGAACCAACTATCCTGCACTTAACAATCTTAATGATAATCTTCTGTATAAACAAGAAAGGAACCAAACGCACTGCCCTTGGGTCAAGGCTGATGCATAGTAGCCTCTGGTGAATTTCCAAGACTGTAACTGTTGACGGGAGTTTTTCTCTCACCCAATTTCTCTCTCGCCAAGCTACTGGTGGTTTCAGAGTGTGGACCACAGGCTCACAGCTCAGCACTGTATCACCAGGGCTCCTCACCCTCACGTACATACTGCAGGACCAAGTGGGGCCACCTTTGGACTGCCCTGTGACCTTTGTTGTGCGGGAACACCTGATTGTAGTTATTGGATGGAGACATTTCAGTGAGGCTTTTCTCCTTTTCATGGACCCGGAACTCCACCCAATATGATGCCCTTTTCTAGCCATTGATCTTTCTTGGTGACACACCCAGCATGGGCAAGTCAAAGCCTCGCTCTCCTTGCTTCTAAGGAACATCCAGGTCACATTGTTTTTTCAGAGGCTGGCGTGTACCTGGGTTTGGCTGTCTCTGGTATTTTTAATATTCTTCACTCACATCACTGCTTAATATTTGGGTAAGGAACAGCACATTTACCATTGAATAAGCTTGGTACAATGTAATTCTGTGATGCCTGAGCTGAGCTAAAATGATTGATATGAATGCTGGAGGATAGAAGTTAAGTAATATCTAGGTGATTTTTTTTTTTCCCTAAAGAGAAGATTCAAAAATTTTTCTTGTTTTCCCTTTATATTTAAAAAACCGAGATTGGATAGAATGGCCTAAAATCCCTTGTCCATCAAGTGTAGGCAGCTAGTCCTCTTGTAACATGAACTACGGTACGATGATAGGCAGTCATGACAAGAGATAGGAAACTGATAGCATGTGTCACCTTGCTCCTTCAGATAGAAAACCCTTGTTACCGCTCTTTGCCACTGGATCCATTCGAAGTTAGAGGGACCCACATAGGTAGCGTGGAACTGCTCCTGGAGTTTTCAAGGGTATGACCTTTCAGAAGGAGCTCACCAGCCTTTCTCCCCAAGTGCCATTGGGTGGATTTAAACATGCAGCCTTTCACCTAGCTGGCTAGCACTTTCGACTTTGAGTACCCCTTCATGGTGTTATGTCTTCCTAAGCAGTAGCTGGAACATATGTCTTTCTTTTCTTTTTTTTTCAGTGAGAGGCTTTACATAAACATCTGTGATTTGGCTTTAATTACAAGCTAAACAAGTGCCGTAAAGAAACAAAACAAAAGACCCTTTGTGCGATTGAATTTCTATTATACTAACAATCCAGAATCCTTGAGAACTATCTTTCTCTCTCTCTCTCTTTTTTTTTTCTAAATTCATTTTCTTTCGTTTGCAAGGGGCGAGGCAGGTCTGACTGGGGATGTACCCTGCAGAGAGCCTGAGGGAGTGCAAACATCAGAGAATGGATAAGCCAAGTCAAGAGAGAAAACCAGAGCTCATGTCAGAAAGTGGACCAGGACTGTGTCCGAGCACGAGCCAGCTGGAAGTGAGCAACAAGGCTGAAGGGTGATGGCAGCCAAGAGCGCTGGGAGTGGTGCAATTGTTGGGTAGGACAAGACTGGAATGGAAGGCCCACTTGAGGACACAGGTGGTCTTTAAAAAGAAGGGCAATTTCTTTTAATGTTCAATTTATTCTTACTAGGATTATTGGTTGCCTCTTTGTTTGGATTTATCTGTGTAGAACCTGACAAAGAATTGAAATCGGCTTCCCAAACGCTTATTTTGTTTTTGCTTTTGCTCATTCCTTGAAATGGAACTAGCAATGGCATAATTAGCTTCCTCTAGTGCAGTTTAATATGCAGTACCCAGTTATTGGACCACATCTTATCTCTGAGTTCTCATTAAAGACATGTCTGTAAAATAAGGAGTGGGATTTAGCATGCATGAGCCCCTGTTTTAGGCCAAAGTCTGTGCCAAAGTCTTATAGAGAGTCATGGATTTAAACCGTCAGCAAACAGAGAAGCTATTGGTTTCACTTACAGATAAATAAATTAGGGTTTTGATGTAGGACTTTGATGATTGAAGTAACTTGCTCCCAGATGTTCATCGACTAAGACACAGAAATGAGATTCCAAAGTCACTGCTCTTTCTGCTCCTCCAGACAGTCTTCCTCTTGAGATTACTGATCTTCCAACAGCCGGCTTTTTTGACATCTGCTCTGCAGACAGCTAGATGTAGCAAAAACTATGATAGTGACTAATAATAAATTTGGTCTTATAGCAATACCTACACTGAAGTAACAACAGATTCATTTAAGTTGCTTACCCTCCAAGGCAATATTATTTTCCCCAAGACTTACATGTAGAAACAATAAAAGAAAACTGAGGGGAAATCAAGTGTAATCTCAGTACCATGCTTAATAAATGCTGGACCCTGATAGATGAAATGGCATAAATAAAAGTAACTACTTAGTTACCTCTGCTTTCCCAAAGACAAAATGAAATGTGTTGTAAATGGCAGAACTCCATCACTGAATGCATTTCTGGCATATTGCAGAAACACAGAGTCACCGAGTGAAATTCCCTGGGCCGGTAACCTCATCAGCTCTTTCTTCCTTTTGACATTGGCAAAAGCATGTCGTCTGGAAGGGAGCTCTAATTGCTTTCCATAAGGTTTCAGCACCTGTTTCCAGGGTCCAGCGGTCAGATGCTCAGACTGAATGCCAAAAATCATGCTTGCTATTTCCAACTCGGCCACAGCCTGGTGGCCTTCGCATTGTAGTGCCCCTGACTTTCATCCACTTCCCCTACTGTCGGCAAACACAGGCATGTCCAACATTTTTCCACTCCTGGGACCAAGTGCTCTCAAAGAAATATCCCCAAGGCTTTTCCTCTCCCTGAAAACTTCCCAGAGGAGATTCTCTTAGAGTGGCAGCCAGAGCGAGGGCTTCCTACTCTGGGGAGTCTCTGGGTGCTGAAGCGGGAGAAGGGAGTGACTACTTTGACGTGTTCTGGGTTTTCATGGTGGGTCTCTCCTGCCCAGATGTGATGTAAATATGTGACCTTGCTGTGTAGAGCTGTAATTTCTCTGACACGTTTTCCAAGTATACCCTGTGCAGCCGCATGCAGGTGACTTTAATAACTCTCAAAACCTTTTCCCAGTTTTGTGTTACAGACTCAATAGCAGAGGATCAATTTATATTAAAGGCCAAATATTAAAAAATTCTACAGAGTACTCTAGAGTGTCTACTTTAGAATTTAATTGAAATCAGTGTAATGTTGCTCACAGATGAAAAACTGAACAGGTATGTTTGGGGTGCTTGCTCTGAATTCCAAAATGAAGACCAGCAGAGAGGAAGATAAAGCATTGATTTTTTTTTTCAAAAACGCCATGTGTCTGTGCACTTAAAGAAGGCTTCCCACTATCATTGATATTTCATATTAGCACAACAGTAGGGCTCCTGTCTTCTGGAATACCAACTTGATGCTTTTATTGCTCTTCCATTGCCCAAATTGTGAAACCTTTCACAGCTCATATAGGTGGCTTCAAACATAGGAATAAGTTGTACTCCAAAAGTCTATTTTCTGTTGTTACAGGAGTGTGCTTCCTGGAGTGCACTTTCCCACTAATACAGCAGTCTACTTGGTGGCCAAGTTAACAGGCAAGCTGTTCAAAAAGTAAGACTTCATCTTTGACAAGCTTAAAACATGTGTGTACTGGGTATGCACCATGTGCCAATATTATGCAGGGCCTTGACGACCCTTATGGAAATGTTCCAAAGGCATACAGACAAGTGAGGGAAAGAGAATCTCTTACACACAAATACAGTAAAATGTGTCAACTTAGGGGATGTGTCAAAGTCCTCTGAGAGTCAAGGGACAGGTCAACTGAAGGTAGTTATAAAAGACAAGATTGGGAAGAATCATTTCACTGAAGAGCATATTAGTGAAAACTCAGGGAACCATACAAATGTGGTATCTTTGGGACTCTAGAATTTCTGGAGCCATGAAAGCTGGTTGAAGCCCTGAAAGTATTGTTCTGAGATTATCATTAAACCTGAAGCAAAAGCATCATTTGAAGTCTTCTTAGAACCAAATTAGAATCTTTTTTGCTTATTATTCTCTTTTTTGAGCTAGCAATGTGAGATGAAACTGAGTGGCAAACCCACTGTCACAGAGTTCAGTCTGACTCACAGAACAGACAAGAATGACTCCAAGGCAATTACTCTTTATGGGATCAACTGGTAGGTCTGAACTTCTGAGCTGGCACTTGGCAACACACTGCACCACCAGGGACTTTCTGGAATGATCACAGGCTAGCAACAACATCCATGAGACAATTCTCCTCTGACCCACAAGGTCACGATGCGTCCCAATGGATTCAAATGTCCAGAATGATAACAATAGCATTGATATGGAAAATGCAGGGGGGACAAGCTGGTTAGGTGAGAGTCAGGTGAAAATCTGGGTTTTGACGGTTTGTTTTTAAAATGCTGGTGTGACACCCAGTTAATTCATGCAGGGGAAAACTAGCAATAGGTATCTGAAGCTTAGTTGGCCTAAAATACTGATTTGGGAAGCATCATATGAAGGAAGTAACTGAAGCTCAGGTAAAATAAGTAAAATGAGAAATAAAGGTTGCCAAAAATACACTTGGAGACATACAAATATGTTATTGGACATAGCACCTCCTTTCCTATCTAGTATTTCACTACCCAGTTGCCAAAAGAAGATAACATTTCTCTATATAATTCCCACTCAACATTTTCAATGTAATCATCAATGCTGAAGACAAGAGAGAGGAAACAAAGGATACAGCTAACTTCATTCCTCTTGGTTGTATGCCTCTTTGATTTACCCTCCCAGCTTTTCTTGGGGCAGGATATTCCAAATAGAGACAACATGAGAATCTCTTGACTTTGAGTCTTAGTGCCACAAATTGTGGGAATAGCCAATCCGGTACCATGTTTCCCAAAAATAAGATAGGGTCTTACATTTATTTTTCTTCAAGAAGACCCTCTAGGACTTATTTAAAGGGGATTTTTTTTTAAATACAGTACTACAATCTACATTTGTTCAGATATGGTTAAGTTGTCTTCTTCTAAAACATCCTCATTAACTCTCCAAACCCTGAATTCCATCCAGAATTTCTTGTGACTCTCTTTCCTTTAGAACGATTGGCCTCAATCTCTCTTGTCAAGAAATTGAGCCCTCATTAAATGAGCAGCTCTTATCCATGTAACCTGCTCAGACTGCACTGCTAACAACACGGTCAGTGATTTTATTCCATGAATTCTTCACCCAACTCTTGCAGGCGAGACTTCACAAAGTTTCCAAGCTGTTTTATTGTCATTCTATTTTCAATGTAGCCATTAATTTCCATGCACAAAGGGTCTTTGAGTGGTTTGTTTATTGCAGTATCAAGTGTCAGCAGATGGGTCACAATGGGATGGATGAGAAAGCCTGCCCCAAAGAATGGGTGAGTTGTGCAGATACGCTGCTTAGCCATGCCTATCACTTGGTCTTATTTTGGGGCTAGGATTTATACTGGGCAAATGCTTAGAAATCCTGCAAGGCCTTTTTTTATGGGTAGGTCTTATTTCCGGGGAAACAGGGTACCAAGTTGTAATTTCAGCTTTGGTCTGGGCATTTGGTCGCTAAGTCCCAAGTCCACAGTTCGACCAGATGTCCAGTGAAGGAACAAGGAAGTCATCAGCTCTCACAAAGTCTGGGAAACTTTATACAGGATCCCTGTGAGTTGGAATCAACTCAATGGGACTGGGTTCGGTTTGAGTTTAAAGCTTCTATGCTGATTCTGCCTTACCTTCCTTAGTTGTAGAATGGAGGGTTAGAATATGACATTTCTAAGGTTGAATTGTCTCCTTCCCTGAAGGAGACTCAGGTGCAATTCTAGGACAATTCATTTCCTACACCTCCACCACCCATGGCAGAAGCGTGCATGTTTCTCTGATTCTACATGGGTTTCAGAGGTATTTCCAAGACTAAGATGTGCTAGACAGGAAAGCCTGATATTCCACCTGCCAAAAAAAATCAATCAGTGAAATCCTCAGAGACCACATTGGTTCTACCAGTCCTCCATGGGATGTTATGACACAGACCTGGGCAGCATTTCATTCTGTTAAATGAGAGATCATCACGAATCAGGGTGTGGTTTCATGTTGCGAGGCCACAATCCACACCATAAGTCTCTGATCTGGTGAATTTAAGGAAGGTTAGCACTAAAACAAGAGTAAGCATAATTGTGAAAACACAAGATTTGTCGCGCTTTGAGCCCCACTGTGAGGAAGTAAAGGACCATCAGATAGAGAGGCCCATCATTATTCTTTCTGTTTAGCATCTTAAGAAAGCAGGACATTCCTAATGGTCTTTGGAAAGACCATCTTCCAGTTTATAAACAGCATCTGCCCCTCCTAAATGAATTAGATGTGAATAAATATAGGCTTCAAAGCCATTTTTAGAGCGTTCTCTTGTCAACAGTAAGCACAATTTAGAATGGAGCCAGATGCCACGTCCTCTTCTCAAGATGCTTAAGAATCTAGATAGTTGCTGATGGAGCAAAGTTAATGTTTGGACTATGTATAGACATAGAGACTGAGACAAGATCATTCTAATCTACAGAAATGAATTAGAATCACATTTAGGTTTCATGGCAATCTTAAAAATAAGATTTAGTGGCTATGCAAGGCTGCACTATTGAAATTTAGTCTACCCTTTTATTGAATGCTCTGTGTGCTCAAGGACATGGTAGGCACCAGGTAGTTATACATAAAAGGATAATCATAGCTCTCATAATAATAATAATGATAAAGTACCTTTATCTGATTCACCAAGGAAAGCAGGCTCTGTGGTTTGTAAGAATTGTGAGTGCTCTGCTCTGACTTGTCTTTGCAATGCAAGACATACTTTCTTTCTGAAATTCTTTTGTGTGTGTATGTGTGTGTGTTTCCTAGAATGGCAGTGTCCTGTGAAACAAACAGGTGTTAAAGAAAATCTGATGCAAATACGGACTCTGCTGTCATAGAGCCACAAGCTTTGTACCTAGATAAATACATTTCTCAGAAAGAGTTGCTGTTGAGAAATACTGTTTGAAAGGAAGCTGTGCTAGCTAAAAATGTCATTCTTTGTACTCTAAATACATCTGCTTCTGCTTCAGATTGGCTGCCTTTAGCTATGCGCTACGTGTGTGTTTAACATATCAACATGAGCCATCTTTTATCTTGTTCCACCATTTCAGCACAATTCACTCCTTTGAGTCTTGATACTAAGCTGATTTGTCTATATTTATACTAGTACATCATCTAAGCATTATCAGACACCCAATGATGGTTGAAAACATCAGGATGCAGCTTTAAAAGACTGTCACCTAATTAACTCTTGAGCTCTGTGGCAGTCATGTGCTTATGTTAATTTCATGATTGAGATGTAGGGGTGGAGTCTAGCCTGTTAATCTGGAGATAGCCATTGAGTAACAAATGAGGCCTCCTTGTGGGCATGGCTTTCTCCTGAGACTTCTGCGAACTCTTGCAATATTTCCCTCATGAAGATGAGAAGCTATCATTGGGAGTTAGTCTCAGAGATGACGAACTATGGACAAGACAAGATGGCAGCATCCGAGGAGCTGGACGAGCTGAAGGAGAAGCCACATGACTTTACACTGATGGAACCAGACATCTGAAGCTGGAGAAGCCACATGGAGACCCCTGCCAGTGCTGAGTTGCTTCTACCACCGCTAGATGCTATTGATGGAGCCTGAGCCCTGGAATCGAGGAGCCCTGGAGAGACCCCTGTCAGCTCCGGGACTCTGCATCCTGTGACTCTGCCTGTGACTTTGTGAGTCGGAAGGAGACTTTATAGGTTGGTATCGGGGATATGGGCTACTATCTGACTTGTGACTTTGAACTGGACTAGGCTGGGATGCTTTCTCAATGTCCCATTCCTCTTGTATATAAACCTTTTTCTTATATTCATATGCGTGTCTATGAATTTGTTTCTCTAGTCTACCCAGACTAACATACCTCTATAGCTTATACTCAAGTCATGTGGATGCTCAGGGAGAATTTAACATGTCTGGGTGCCTCCCTTGACTGCTTGAGCTTCTTAACTTACATACTGGGTTCATGATAGATGGTATCCTGTAACATTCCAACCAAGAAGCACCATGTTGCCAGTGTCTTTGCGCTCACAGCTAAGTGATAGAAGGTCTGGTTTAGCCATAGGAAGCAGGAAAGAATCACTTCTGGATTATTGGGCAAGATTCTCTGTAATCACATCTTCCTGATCTCAAAGTACCTAAAACACGGGAGGTGGGTTCTAACAGAGCCTTGTCCCCTGCTTTTAAGACCTGCAACAAATGTAGAGAAGTTTGTGCTGGTGGTGCTAACGGGGCTGGAAACAACTTAAAATGTTTGCTCAGATTCCAAAGGAATGCCCAACTCTACGTCTTTGCTTCTTCCTGGAATCCAGCTCTCTCTAAAAAGCCCTTAGGAAGTCAAAAAGAAAACCCTGCCTCCATGCAAAGTGCTTTCAACAGCAGGGCATTAGTATTTTCCCTGCTAGAATGGCTTCCTGACATCTTTCTTCTCAAAAACCCAAATTACCCTCCCAGTTTAATGATCATAAGAAATTGGAGGTGGAAAAGCCAGTGATTTTGCTAGAGGCATTTCTGTATCTATTCTAGCAGGCAGTGAGTCAGTGCTCATGTTTTCATTTAAAAAAGCCCAGACACTCTTAAAATATGTTCTATTTTTAACAAAATACTATTAAGCTCTCACATATCCTTCTTTTTTTTTTCTGTTTCTTTCCAGTGCTGCTGATAGTGACCAAGATATTTGTATGGGCATAAAAGCTGTCTCTTTTATATTCAACTGCCATCTCTACTTCCCTGATATAATTATTTTGCATTTCTATAGACTTTATCTTTCCAAAAGGCTTTTGCAATCATTCATTAATTATTCCTCTATTAGGTACAGCAGTGTGATTTACCACTTTCACCATTAAATCTCCTTCTTTCAGCCCCTCCCCTCTTGTATTCATGAGAAGAAGAGAGTTAAATCACTAGAGGATCTTCTGTGTGTTTGGAGTCCCTGGGTGATACAAGTGATTAAAAGCAGATGTGCTAACCACAAGGTTAGTGGTTTGCATCCACTAACATGTTACTAGAGATCTCCTTTCGAAAGTTATAGCCATGAGAAAGCTGTAGACTGCCCGCAATTTGACTTGGACACATGTGCAGTGGCCATGAGTGGGAAGGAACTGCACTTTAAGCTTCTCCTCATGTAACCAGCACAAGCCTCAAAAGTGATGACATTTCTGGGGGAAATTTGGTGCTGATTCATGCTGCTTCCCCTTCTACATCATCAAGCTTGCTGTAAACAAAATTATTTGCATGGAATGACAAAATAGGAAGAAATTGTCAGATTTATTTATAGCCACACAAACATCTTGATGTCATCCCACAGCTCATCAGGTCTTCTGTCATTAGTGCTTAATGCCTCAGATCGGTTCTTGAGACATTCATATTTTGGCTCTCATAGACTTGTTTTAATTTTCCTTATTTTCAATCTGAACTCACACAAGAGCAATTGATTGTTTGCTGCATGGTCAGGCTCTAGACTGGTTTTAGCTGCTGATATTGAGCTTCCCCTCATCTCTTCCCAAAGGCTTAGTCAATTTGATTTCTCTGCATTCCATCGGGAGAATTTCATGTGTACAGTTAGTTGCCTTTTGTTTGAAAGGAGGTATTTGCTGTGAACAAGTTGTTGATCTTGCAAAATTCTATCCTGCAACTTCCAACTTCATTTTTATCACCAAAACCAACTACTCTTCCTTCCTTTTTGTTTCCAATCACCAATAATAATCAATGCATCTTGATTGCATGATTGATCAATTTCAGACTGCAGATATTGATAGAATTTTTTAATTTCTTTTTTTTTCATTTCTCAATTTCTATATCATTGCTCTAGTGGTTGCAGCATAATTTTCAATAATAGTTGTATTGATTGGACTTCCTTGTATGTAGACAGACATTATCCTATCATAGGCCTCTTTGTACTTTAAGATAGATCGGAGATATCCTTTTTGATGATGAATAATGCCATTCCTCTTGATGGTGCCATCCTTAGTATAGTAAACATAGGATTTTCTGATTCAAAATGTCAAAATAACAGCCCATTGCAGCTCA
Organism: Nesogale talazaci; assembly: GCA_004026705.1. Taxonomy (NCBI): domain Eukaryota; kingdom Metazoa; phylum Chordata; class Mammalia; order Afrosoricida; family Tenrecidae; genus Nesogale; species Nesogale talazaci. The sequence continues at coordinate 18,099 of PVJH01003000.1, forward strand.
ACAATGCCTAAGATATCAATCTTTCTATAATTTTTACTTATTTCCTATTTTATTTTTTTGTTTTGTTTGCGGGTATCACTGCCCCCTGGTGGGAGTAGAAGGCCCAACCTTGTTCTTGGAGAGTTGCTGCTGGATTTGAACCGCCAGCCCTGTGCGCCGCAGTCCTGCACACAACCACTAGGCCACCAGGGCTCAGCCCAATTATTTCCAATTTTATAAGAGTCATACTTTGTACATTCCAAGTTTCAATTACTAGTTGATGTTTTACAGCTGTTTCTTCTCATTTTAAGCCATGTCTTATCAGCTCAACTTCTAGGACTATCTCTGGCAATATTTTGCTTCTGCTCATTAAGTTTTCAATAACTGACAATATTTTGTTGGTATCCTTGGTATTCTCAAGTGGCTAATTCCTTTGAAGTGAACTGCTTACTCCTTCTATGTAATTGCTTCTTAATCTGTAAATTCTGTTGAAATCTGTTTGCTTTGGGTGACACTGCTAATATTTCAAATACCAGTGACATCGTTTCAGTATCACAGCAACACACAGCCACCACAATATCAGGATTAGAGGAGGGTTTATTAGCAACCTGCAAGGTGCAGAGAACACAACTTTACTGCTGAAAGTGAGGAGGACTTGGACTACTTGCTCATGAAGATCAAGGACTGTAGCCTTCCATATAGATTACAACTCAATATATAAGAAAAAGTTAGGGCTAGAAAGAAAAAAGATAAGGAAAAAGAAAAATCATAAATAAAAAAATCCTCACATGTGGACAAACTGGGAAAAAGCTTGATATTGTCAAGGATTTTGTCGTTTTGAATCCACAATCAGTGGCAGCAGAAGCAGCAGTCAAGAGTCCACTGGGTAAATGTACACAAGAGTGCTTTAAAGTCTTGAAAAGTAAGGATGTTACTTTGAGGACTAAGGTGCCACTGACCTACACCATGGTATTTTCAATTGCCTTGTATATGTGAAAGTAGGACCTTGAATAAGGAAGATGGAAGAAAAATCGATGCATTTGAACTGTGGTGTGTTAGACTGTGTTGACTAGAGAAAAAAATCCAGTTACATTCTTATATCAATAAGTTTTATATATCAGGATCCAGTCCAACTCAAGCCAATAATAGTCCATAAGTTCCTCTTCAGTCTCACATAGTCACTAACAATGATACAGAATGTAGGAAGATTACAGACTAGTGGGTGCAAAGTCCCTTGGATCCAATGGTACAGTTCATCACAGGACTCTGACAGGTCTCAGGGTGGCCCACCAGCAGGAAGGTGAATGCAGAGAGAGAAGTCCCTTCTTATGAGAAGATCATGCCCATAAGCAGTCACCATTGGGCTGTGGCATGATTGACAAGTCGAATACCACTCATATTCGTTTTACATATTTCCAAGTCGACATGAAGTTATGTAACTACCACATATGGTGGTGGCAAAAGTATGGAAAGTATGATGGACTGACAAAAGAAAAAAAATTTGTCTTGGAATATGTACAGCCAGAATGCTCCTCTGAGGCAAGGATGATGGTGCTTCACCTCACATTACTTTGGGCATATTGTCAGAAGAGACCTGTCCCTGGAAAAGGGATATCAGACCTGGAAAAGTAGAGAATCATTGGGAAAAAAAGAAAGACCCTTGCTAAGATGGATTGACACATTGGCTGCAACAAGGGGCTCAAACAGTTGTTTTATGAAGATGTTCTTAAGAGGATGGTGCATGACAGAGTGTGTTTTTCTTTCATTGTACATGGGGTTCCTGTGAGTCAGAACCAACTGATGGCACCTAACAGCAGGGAAATATCGAAGGAGCGCATACCATCCTCATACTTTACCCTCGACCTAGTTCAGGGTTTCTTAGCAAAGGGGCTACAGTGAGATGCTTAGAGTAGGAGTCATACGTGAAACTTCTTCATTCTTCTTCCCCCAATCACTCCATCTAGATATCTAGGTCTCTTTTTACTAATGGCAAGACTAAGGAGTAGGACTAAAAGGAGAATGCTCACACCAGAAGACATGTTTTGCTAAGGTTCCACTACCAGAAACATATGCGATCCACCCCACATGCATGCACACACACACAAAAAAACAGATAGGTGGTGGAACTTCAAAGCCTGCCTTCAAGACTTAGAAACTCTGCATTTATAAATCATGACCAACAAGGACTTCAAAATAAGAAAATCTTTCGATAGACGAGGAGGTCATGAGACAGAGACCTCAAAGAAAACTAGTGAGATTTTTAACCCATGTGACTCGTTTAGAAACATTAGCAGAACTGCAAAGATGTTCTTCATTCCCCAAAGCAAACACAAAAACCCACTGCCTTCAAGTGGATTTTAACTCATAGTGATCTTATAAACCTTTTTGGTCGACCACTAACCTTGCATTTAGCAACTCAATGCCTAATTCACAGCAATGTGAATGCTCCTTACCAAGTCTGCTATAAAATTTCAACATCATTTTTCAGATGAGGAAGACCAAGGCACAGCATGATTCAAGAGCTGATACAAAGTCACATGAGTGAACAAGTGATGGACCAGATTCTCTTTGCATACGCCATTTCCAACAATGCTGAACGGCTCCAGTGCTAGTGACTCTAGGTCCCAAGACTGCTTGCCTTTTTAATCATTTCTTAAAATGGGTGGGACAACTATGTATAGACAAAGGAGTATAACACACCTCATTTACTATCTAGGAACTGGCCAACTTATAACCACATCAACCTGGACCCAACTAGTCAATTCTAGTAAATAACTATATGGCAGCTATTCTGACAAGCCAAAGCCATATTTTAAAACCAATATCATTTTATAGGAGATCCCATTAAAATCTTAAAGTAGGTAACCTTAGTTCAGTTTTCAAATCCTAAGAACTGGATGTCAAGCCTTACAGTCTTTTAAACCTTAGACAATAAAGAAACAATAAAGCCAAGTGGTAAAGAACACTGGAAACTTTGAAAAAGGACAAGAAAGGCCAGATAATAGCATCCTGTCCAGAGAGAACATGCAAAAACAAGAGAATCAGATTTAAAGGTTAAAATTCACAGCAATATGGGGACATTTAAAATAACTCAACAAGCCTTCAATGAATTCTAAAGATATTTGTGTATCAATTGCAGTAATGGATGCTGGTAACAATGATTCTTCATAGAACTAAATCAAATTAATGTCAGTGCTGTTTACTTGAAATGAAACTAATATATAGTTACATGTTCAAGAAAAATTTCCATACAAATAAGTTAAAATATAGAATGACTTACTATTTAAAGAATCATCCCTTGAGCTATTAAAACTGAACAAACAGAAAACTTGATGTTCCAATAAATTCATTTCCAAAGTATTCTGGGTATACATGGTAGATGGAGTTAATATTTTCCAGGTATTGAAGCACATATTTCCAGAGATTGATGAACTAAAATTTGCACCTATTCTTCCTATGTATTAAATATAACTATATATCTCCTCATTTACTCCTATTTACCTATTCCATAGATCCATATAAATAAATACCTTCAGTCTTGATGCACTGCAGGAAAATAGGTCTCACACTAAAATGTATTCCTTAACTGAAAGTCAAATTTAACTGGACATCCTGTGTTCTTCTTTTATAACATCTAGCAACTGTACTTTGAAAGTTCAAATGATCAGCCAGTTTGGGTAATCAGTGCAGGTTCTTCTATCCCAGCAGAGATTTTTACTTCTCAAACCCACAGATTTACTAGCAATCCTCTTAACTCCCATTGCCTAGTCCCTTCATGAGTATTTGGTCTCTTGACTACCAACTGGAAAATTTTGACCAACAACATCAAAATGATGGATCCCTAACCCCCTTGGCAATTTCTAAGCCTCTGTCTAAGATGTCATCATTCACAGTCAGGAGATTAGACGGGTCACATGTTCAGAGTTGTGGCTTGTGCAGTAAGAAAAGGAACCACAGAAGAGCAAGCTGATAGTTAAAGAAGAAAAGCCTATCTTTATACCTGATTCTGGCAATGGTCAACAGAAAGAAAGCATCTCATGGACTTTTTGTTTAAAGGGCCATGAATAAATACAGCTTTTCACATTTTTTTAAAATATGTGTCTGAGTGTAGCAAGGTGCATTAACCCTTGATTGCCCTCCTTGTCATTCTCTTTTTTATTCATCTGCATTTGATTCTCTTGAGACTAATGAAAGGAAATCAAAGTGCCTTTGTGAGTTATGACAGCCAAGTGCAAACAGATTGATTAAAAACATGATGTGTCTTTTCTTATTTAAATAGAGGGGAGATTTGTGGGTAATATGCAAAATACATGTTCACGGGTAACAAGCAAGCTGTGGGAAGAGAGAGAATATGGAGGCCCTCTCAGTGTTGTTCTGCTTTTAAACACGAGATTGATTTAAAATGTTTCCTGTGTGTCAGTTTCATTACAGGCAGATTAATCCTTCTTTTGGTGGCTTGAGTTTTTTTTCCTGAACTTCCCGTAGAAAAAAATATGTATGGTTGGTTTTCATTTTTCAAAAACAGTGAATTAAATCAAAATGCTGAGTTAGTAATCCTAACTCGGGAGATGGAAGTTTTAAACAAGATGGTCTGCCAAAAAAGTCCCCTTGTTTTTCTTCATTTTATTATCTCATCTCCCCAGATTCTGGCATCAAGGTAGAGAGAAGAAGATGAATGGATGCTCCCCCCTTCACCTACCTGTCATTTAAATTCAAGCGTATTCCGACACAGAGACAGCACTGAGGATCTTGAACAGGTCCATGTGTAACAAACACTGAGTTCATTCCTCAGCTTCTCACTTTGGTTTTTCCGTGCCGCATAGAACCAGAGAAAAATGAGAGCACAGAGGGATACAGAAGGACATAGACCATGAACCAAGCCCAAATCGATTCCTCTCGTATGAGTCTTATATGGCCGAATCGAGCTGCTCCACTGTGTTTCCAAAGCTGTCCATCTTTATGACAGCCAACTTCCACAACTTTCTACTGTGGAATGACTGGGAGAACCAAAGTGCCAAACCTTTGGCTAGGAGCCAGACATTTAAACTATTGAGCCCCCAGATCTCCTTTAGGACATCGACAGTCGGGAGCAAAATGTACTGTTTTCTTGATGACTCCGGGAGTTGCCACAGTTGCCCTGACTAAGGGGAGGTAGCTCAAGCTCTTCATTCAATTAGCTTGAAAAAAGATGTTCTCAACTCTTGGGCTAGGCCTAGTGCAAGAAAAGGTCATTCATGCATAGTGCCATAATTCAAGATGATAGTGCAGGTTGGGGAACGTCTAAGTTAAGATTAAGAAAGAGTAAAGGGAGGTGGGGAAGAAGAAGCAAAGTTCTGACTCGTAGCAAGATGGAAGGCAGAAGGAGCATGGCCACTACCTGGCCAGAAGCTAGCCCTGAAGTTACTGGGAGAACACAGGCTGGTTCGGTAGGTGTGTCCAGGTTCTGTAAGGGGAGGGCAGGTTCTCTTTAAAAAATAATAATACCCCCCCAACATTTTTAAAAATAATACCAAATTGGATATAAAAGCAATACTTACCTAGAATTAGAATATAAATTGTAACAAAGTATGAATTGTGAAATCCAGTCTAGTACCATAAATATCATAAAATTGAAAGAAGATAATAATTTGGTGAATTAGCTGCTTGACATATGTCTGATACTTTTACCTGCATACTTTTGCTTGTGATATTTTGTTGGTTTTATAACAGCTGTTCATCTGTAACTTTGGAGAGTCCTCATCTGTTACAGACTAGAATTGCTCTGTGGGGTTTCTTGGCTTTAACCTTTTGAGAATTTATTTTAATGTTTTATTTTTACTCTTTTAGTACTTTTTATTGTGAAAGTCATATAAGTTTACAGTTGAAAGCAGTTTTCTAGTCAACGCTTCATACACATTTTGTTTCCTGCCATTGGTTGTAGTTCCCCTCCATGTAACTTATTGTGCTTCTTAAGGAATAAGTTCTACTTCATTTGCTTATAAACAACCTGGGTTTATTAACAACCTGGGATATGCAGATGACATGCCTTGCCTTCTGAAAGCAACGAAGATTTGATGAAATACTTGCTGATGAAAATCAAAAATTGCAACCTTCAGTATGGGTTATGATTCAATATAAAGAAGACCAAAGTCCTCTTCACAGCTGAATCAATAGATCGTGATAAAAGGAGAAGTTGAATGTCAAGGATGATTTTTTTTTATTGTCAAGGATTTTGTCTTACTTGGATCCACAACCAATGCTCCCAGCTGCAGCAGTCAAAAAATCAAAAACCTTCTGCAGTAGATAAATCTGCTGCCCAAATCATCTTGAGAGTTTTAAAGAGCAAGTCCTTAGTCCTTACTTTGAGGACTAAGATACACCAGAATCAAGCCACGGTATTCTCCTTTGTCTCCTTTGCGTGTGAAAAGTTGAACATTGAATAAGGAAGATGGAAGAGGAATAGATTCATTTGAATTGCAGTGCTAGAGAAAAACCATGAAAGAACCATGGAATGCTAAAAGGACATCTGTATTGGAATAAGTGAGGCCAGAGTGCTCCTTGGGTGTCAAGAAGGGCAAGACTGTGTCTTATGTATTTTGGTATGTTCTCAGGCGAGAGCATTCCACAGAGATGAGCATCGTACTTGGTAAAGGGGAGGGGAGGGCTCTCAATTAGAGGGACTGATGCAGAGGCTGCATCAACGGACTCAGGCATAGGAACAATTGTGAGGGTGGCAGAGGACCATTCTGTGTTTTGTCCTGCTGTACAGAGAGTTGCTGTGAGTCCAAAGCAACTCAATGGCACCTGACAACAACAAAAGTATGTTTCTAGTTTCCTTTAGTCCACCTTCCCTACACCTTCTGAAATGTGTCCTTGGATCCATGCTGCCCTTAAGATCTCAGATGGTTACTTATGTGTTCATACTTGCCTAGTGTGGTTGTTCCTCTTGTAGAAGGGTCTGTTGGTTGACAAACATTGGGCCATTAGCAGCAAGTTATATTCCAGACCTCAAGCATGGCTAAGGGCCATAGCTTTGGAGATTTCATCAGACTCTCTGTAAGCAATAAAACCATTGGTATGCATCGGTTTTTTGGTTTGTTCTGTTAGCTTTGAGTTTTGTTGCTCATCTTCCTCCCATTCTATTCAAGACCTAATGTGATCTCTTTCAGAGCACTTGATAGCAGACACACCAAGGTCTTCTGGAATCAGGGTCGTTGAGACAGATCTTTGCATGGTATGTTCAGTTATTGAACTAATTAGTTCCATGCATCTTGGACTTTCTTCACTCTTTTTTGCTCTGGAAACAGAGAAACTAATAGATGCTATTTAGATGGCCTCTCAGGAACATTTCAGACCCCAGTAACTACTGATCCAAACAGCACATAGAACATTTTCTTTGTGGACTATATTATAACAAGTAATGTCCTTGGAAACCTTGGTGTCCTCTGAGACCATGGCCCTGAGACCCCAGACTTGAAGAATTGGAGGTGTTTGGTTGTACTAAGAAGTTTTCATAACTTTGTTCCTTGGGTATGCCACAATACTCAGGTACATATTTGCAGCACAGGAAAATACCCATATAGAAATATTCTCTGTCAAACCTATGTATATTTGTGGGGATAGCTTCACTCTGTCTCCTACACCCATTCAGTCTGAATGAGCAACTACACGCATTCAGCCTGAATGAGCAGCTAACCATGTATCAACTAGAACCGCAGTTCTCAAACTGTGGGTCGCGATCCTTTTGGGGATTGAACGATCCTTTCACCGAAGTAAACTGATTCATAACATAGCAAAATTGCAGTTATGAAGTAGCAACAAAAATAATTTTCTGGTTGGGGATAACCACAACAGGAGGAACTATAGATATTAAAATGGCACGGCATTAGGAAGGTTGAGAACTACTGCCCTGGAAGATCACAGTTATTGTAGGAATGTATATACAGCAACAGTTACCCCTGTTGCCCCAAACTCTTGTATTCCTCCCAGGATCTACCTTAGCCTGCATCATTTGTTGTTGACCTCCCTGTTACTGAATACTACCTTCCCTTACATCAAAGTTAAAATTGATATACCCTCTAGTTAGTGATTTTCACTCTGTGTGCCTCACATTTCTAGTCCTGTTACTTCTGACATATTTCTAACAACCTTTTAACTAGCAATCAAGCGAAAAGTACTTGCACCACCCAAGGACTTTCAATACCCTTTAGTAATAAAATTAGCTTGGTAGTGTTTTCTACAAAGCATAGAGTAAGACAATTCAATTTCCTTTTATTACATTTTGTATTGTAGAATTCATATATTCCCACTGAGTTTCACAAATCTTGTTGGATTGTTACTTATGATAGTTGCCAATTTGGAGGAAGAGGTACCTCTACAGAGATATATTTTTTCATCAATGAAATCTGCAAAATCTCAAAATCCTTCTAATTTTTTTCATACAGCAACTACTATTAAATACTCTTCGAGTAGATGATACATAATTAGTATTGCCAAAGACTTTATGTCAGAGAATACTAAAAGTTTTGCATTATCTTTTTTGGTTCTAGTGTTTTCCTTAAAATTGACAATAAATGTACATATTTTATATTATCTGCTACAGTAGAATTTTTTATATAGTGTCACATAATATAATATCTGCAATTTACACAATGAATTATAAAGCATATTCCTGACATGAAAGCATTCGCATTTGACTTTGGATGATAGTGCCTATTTCTTGATATAATTTTAAAAATATTTTATCAAATTATGTACCACTGAAAAGGGTCCATATCTTAACTGTAACCCACTTCTATAGAGTTGTTTCTGAGTCTGTAAATCTTCACAGGAGCAGACAGCTTCAACTTTCTCCCATGGAGTGGTTGGGGTGGTTGGACCATGGACCATCTTCAGGTAGCATCCCAAAAGTTCACTCAGTGTCACTGGCACTCCTTATCTTCATTATGTTATATGGCATGTGAATTCTATGAAATAGTCACCCAAACCAGGAAACCTAACACTCTAAGTGTCCCAGAAAGCTCCCCCTTACCCTTTTCTAGTCACTATACCTAATAGAAGTAGTCGTCATCCTGACATCTAACAATACAAGTTATTTTTGTTGTTTCATACTTGGCATAAGGGGAATGATACATGAACTACAATTTTGTGTCTGGCTTCTTTCACTCAATATTATGTCTGTGAATTATATTTAAGGCAACTGTAAATATTGTGTGGCTGGAAGCCGCCCAATACATTTAATGTATGGACCACATAGTCTGTTGTCTATGTTCTGGGAGTTGAATTGTACTTAAACGATGTAAATCCACTTGATCCAAACTATGATATTTTCCCACTGCCTCGTAAGCATGTGAGAGTGGGAAATTGAATAAAGAAGAGGAAAAACCAATCAGTCCATTGGATTTATGATGCTGGAAAAGAATATTGAAAATACGATGGGGTGCCAAAAGAATGAAGCAATCTGTTTTGGAAGAAATACAGCCAGAATGCTCCTTGGAGCATTTGGACACATTGTCAAGAGAGCCCATCCCAGGCAAAGGTCATCATGCTTGGTGAGGTAGAATGGAGTGAAAAAGAGGAAGCCATCTCCCAAGATGGATTGGCACAGTGGCTGCAGCAATAGGTTCAAACATAAGCACAACTGTGCGGATGACACAGGAGTTTCATTCTGTTGGGCATGGGATCCTTATGAGTCAAAATGGACTCAATGGCACCTGGCACAATCACAGAAACATGGTACCCAAGGAAAAAGCACCAAAGGAAAAAGATTGAACTCCACAAAATCAGGAGCTAGTATATGGAATGGTCTTAAAAACATTTTGTGCTATTGATCCAATCCTGACTCATAGCGACCCAGTGTGACAGAATAGAACTACCCCCACAGGATTTCCTTATCCAAACTCTTTATAAGAATTGATCTCCAAGTCTGTTCTCTCATGGAGCTATGAGAGGGTTTGAAACCATTAGTTCAGTCGACACCCAAGCTCTTAACTATTGCACTGCCAGAGTAGAGGGCTTCAACCACTCTGAAAAACTCTAACAGAATCTACTAAGTCAGAAATCTATCCTGATAAAACTTACTGACATCCAGTTGCTTGAACCAACACATACAGTTGCTTGAACAACACATACAGCCCTGGAAAGAACCAGGGCAAGTGACGGACCCTGACGACCAAGCTTCATTATTATGAGTGTAGTGGAATGCATTCCAATTCATGTAAATTTGCATATAACAAAGCAAACATTGCTCGGTTCTGGGCCATTCTCACAACCTTTGTTAGGTTTGATCCCATTGTTGCAGCCACATTGTCAGTCCACCTCATGGAGGGGCTCCCCCCTTCTTGCTGACCCTCTACTGTACCAAGCATGACTGTCTTCAGGAATTAGTTCATTCTCATGGCAAAGTCAAAGGAAGTGGGATAAAGTCTCACTCTCCTCACTTCTGGGGAGCACAGTGCCTGTGCTTCCATTAAGACAGAGAAGGATTTGTGGCAACAATGTACCTCTCTTTGTCCACTTTTCACATGTAGATGTGATGAAGTTGTCTCATCTTGTTTGGTCTCAGAGACGCATTGTCTGAAGTTGGTATTCTGGAAGATAGTTTGTACTTCGTATAAAAGCATGGCATCCTGAGCACCAGGACAGCTTCTGGGTGTCGAGGTTTGCTTTATTCACAACCCCCCTTTCTTTCTGGATATAGGATGTTAAACATCCTACAGTGCAAAAGTAGCTATCCATAACAGAAAATTTTATACTCTAATATGTCAACAGCGCTGAGGTGGAGGAGCCCTGTCCTTGACCCAGAGCTATGGGAATCCTTATTGTTGTTAGTTGCTGTTGAGTTTACATGACCAGCAGCAACATAAAACTGCTACAAATGGTCTTGAGTGTGACTATCTTTGAACCATTCTGGTGGTCACTGTGCCAGTCCATCTCATAGAAGAGTTCCCTCTTTTTTACCACCTTCTACTTTCCCAAGCAAAGTATCTTTGTCAAGTGATTGCTCTTTCCTGATGAAGTGTTTAAAGCTAGCAAGACGAAGTCTCCCTGTTCTTGCCACTCCAGGGCATGATGACTGCTTTTCCTCTAAGATTGATTTGTTCCCTCCCTTGGCAGTCCATGGTGTATTCAATATACCTTGCCAACACAGTTATTCAAATGCATCGGTGCTGTCTTTTCATTGCCGGGCTTGTGCATGCATATGAAGGTGATTGAATTACATGGTTTGAGTCCAATCTACCTTAGCCATCAAAATGCCAACTTGGCTTTTTCAGATTTTTAAAAAGAAACCTTTGCAACACACGTAGGCTCTGTACTCCATCTTTTGATTTCTTGACTGCTTTTTCATGTATGGTTTTGATGCAAGTTAAAAGAAATCCATGACCACTTCAATTTCTTCCCTGTTTAGGAAGATGTTAGTTACTGGTGTAGATGTAAGGGTTTTTTATTATGCCTCTGTGTAATTCATATGGAAGGATGTAGTCTTTGATCCCTGTCATTGTGTGCATCAAGTCATTTACTCTCTGTAAGCAAGGTGGTGCCATCTGCTGTGGGAGGCAATGGTTGAGTGCAGAGTTTGCACTTGGTTATTACCTACAATGTTGATGGTTCAGATCCACTCACCTGGATCAAGGAAAGACCTAGAAATCTATTTCTTCACTTACACTCATTGGACACCATATAAAGCTTCATCCCATTCCAATATCCATGGATTCTCCATGAGTTAGAATCAGCTAAATGGTGAGGAGTTTAAGCTTTACTACATTATCCACAATTTCTTTTCTGAATACTGCTTGAAAACAAGCAACTACAAAATACCATGATCTTCAACAATCAGCAGAGGTAATTGGCCAGGTGGCTCTGCCGATCTTCTCTGGGATAAATCACATGTGTGGAGGTCATCTGACTGAGCAAGACTTTCCCTGATATGACTGGAGTGTGTAAGCTCTGCTCCTCATGCCCTTTATTTCAATAAAGCCATTCCAGCCATGTCTATTCTTGCAGCAGTAGAAGAGAGCGGGAGCAGATCAAGCCACCATGTACCAGTCCATTTTGAACCTCTGCTTGTGCCATGTTTCCGGACATTGTAATGGTCAAAGCTAGTTATATGGCTGATCCCAGATTCAGAAGTGGGAGGGAGGACCTGTGAAGTTCTGTAGCATGAGCTTGAATAAAGTATGGGAGGAAGATTGGGGCAGTCATGCCAGAAATCAGCTACAATCATGTATCCAGTTACTCTGCCTCTGGTCCCAAGTCTTCATGTCGCACACACCAGGGAGCATCTTGGGGTGCGGCTAAGGTTGGGTGAGCATGAATTCAAGTGGACACCTCTGGGGCACAATTTGAGTTATGATGGAAACACCACTCCCCATTCAAGAAGTCTACTTTCTTCCTGGTAGAGCTTTCTATTCTCCCCACCCCACCCCCCTTCACCTCACCCTCCTAAATTCCATACCTGGGAAAGGTGTTTTATGGCATATGAGGACAGGGCAGAATGAGATGTGAATTGGGTTGATCTTCCTCCACTACAAAAGATAAGGGCTCCATATTTCTGCACACTATGACTCAATTCCTGAGACTTCCTGTGACCCAGCACACTGGTTAGGGAAGGCTGTAGAAATGAACTGCGGCAGCTCAGGCTTTCCCCACTAGACAAAGCTTTTTTTGATGTGTGAAATGCTTTCCCAATGGAAGCATGTTCAGGGTGATCTAGTCTAGTGTGCCTCAGCAAGCAGATGTATACATTAGTCTAAGTAAAAGCTTGCTTGCTAAAAGACTTTGCTTTGATCCATCTTGCACTTTTGGAGATTGATTTCTTAGAAAGAGAAAAGAAAGACACCTGAAAACTTTGAGCAGGGATGACCAAAAGATATGCTTTGGGAATAGAGAGAAGAAATGGTACATAGGCAGCGAGAGAACTTAGAAAACTTCCCTCAAAATAGAGGTTTGATTTCCAATGGTTACAGAACGATTTATCTCTGTCAAGTGGGGAGCTGGAAGATATTTCTAACTTGAACTTTAAACTCCAAGTTCACTGTCATTGAGTCTTTTCCAACTCACAGTGACCCCTACTGAACCTGTGGGTTTCCAAGACTATAATTCCCCTGGAGTAGAAACCCTCATCTTTTTCCCCAGAGTGGCTAGGAATTTCAAACTGCTAATCTTACGGTTAGCAGGCCAAGACTTCAGTTAAGCTCCCATATAGTAGGGAAGTACATTGTTCTTGTAGCAGTAGCAGTAAGAGTTATTGGGTCTTAGTCTCGAAAGTCACTAACAATTTCAACTGGTTGGCATTCCAGTGCTGTCTCCATGTGTTCAAAGAATGGTTGGTAAAGTGTCCCAAAGAGAGCACATTGAATTCCCTCGACTCAGCCTATAAATAAATGCTTTTGAGCTTTGGGGATTCATCTAGAATCTTATTTTGACCACTTGAAGAGAAATACAAATTATTGTACTGATCTTATTAAAATGGAAGCTTACCACTATAAAGCATGAAAGGATATACTATTTATTGAATTTTTTGTTTACATAAAGCAAGTGCTAGGTACACCATGTGTCTACAAACAGCAACAAATGGGAGACATGTAAGCGAGAACGTTTGTGCCCATTCTGAAGAGGTGACAAAAATGTCTTTTCCACTCTCTCTATAGTGGAATACAATATAAGAAGCTCATAATATTCCTGCTATGCTTCCTGAAATATATTGGTCAGTGGTGATGGTAGCACTGACAAAGTTTCTTTCATGGTGTTCAAATGTTAGGGCTATATTTTTTTTAACATAGTCTGTTTACTGTTGTCATTTAAAAAATAACTGCTGTAACTGTTCTGACTCATTGTGACACCACAGGTCAGACTATCACCGCCCATAGAGTTTCCAATGCAGTGACCTCTAAGGAGGCAGACGATCACGTCTTTCTCCTGAGGAGCAGCTTGTAGGTTGAAACCACTGACCTTTTAAGTTAGCATCTGGATGCTCTAAACATTATTACACTAGGTCCCCATGCTTTGTGATGGGCTTCCAATAAGCTGGCCCACGGTTCATACTCACCCAGTGCAGAATGCAGCAGAATAGTGCGCATTCTTGTGACATCCGTTCCCATTATTGGTTGTGGATTGGACCTCTTTTGTCCTCGTGGCTTTCATTGGCTTCATTTTGGGAATAGCCAAGCCTTTCTCTCTAAAATAGCCTGAGAGTTGTTGCCAGATGTCATTAAAGTGGTTCTCACTCAGTGATCCCATGCACGATAGAATGAGACCCGATGCCCAGTTCTGGGCCATTCTCACCATCAATCTTATGTTTTAACTCATTGTTGCAGCCACCATGTCAATCTACCAGGACCATGACCTTTCTCTATTTTGCTGCCCCTTCACTTTACCAACCAACAATGCTGCCCTTCTCCAGGGACTGGTCTCTGCTGACCATATGTCTGAAGACAGGAGATGAAGTTTCACTATCCTTGCCTCTAAGGATCGTCTGGCGGTTCTTTTCCAAGACAAATTGGTTTGTTTTGCTGACACTGAATGGTACTTTGAAAATTCTTTGCGCCAGCACCATATTTTAGAAGTAGCAATTCATCTTCAGTCTTTCCTATTCAATGGACTAGGCTGTCTACTTCTGAGAAACTAGAAACTGAAGACTTCATGGATAGCATCAAATCAAGCCTGGTAGATATGTCTAAACAGAATGCTATAGAGTCTCATGGAGAATTTACACTTAGTAAAATGTATTTTTTTTCTTATTGAATTATCAAATATAGAAAATTAATCTATAATGATATTGCCAGTTTAAAACTCTTCCAGTTGAAAATACAGGAATTGGGGCATCGAAATAGGACTGAAAACCCCACCACTTGAAGTTTTATCCTAATATTTGTTCATGTGTTGAATATTAGTTTTATTTGTATTTATTTTTACTTTGAGACTTTATTTTTTCTCCCCCTCCTAAGTGCTTCTAACCAAATTCACACTAAGCAAGTAGAAACTGACTCACAGATGCCCAACTGGACAGAGCAGAACTGCTCTTTTGGATTTCAGAAACTATAAATCTTTGTAAGAACAGGCAGCTTCATCTTTCTCCCTCAGAGTAGTTGGTGACTTTGAACTGCCAACCTTGTGGTTAACAGTTCGATGCTTAACTGAGTGACCCACCATAATGGCTTCCAAACTACCTAAGTCTCATGAAAATACACCTCTATTTGAGCATCTGATTCTAGGCATCACTTACTTGCCCGGAAAGACATGGCTATTAAGTCCTACAAAGATTATAGGACTGAGAAAGCATTATGGTTCAGTTCCATTCTGCCACCTGTTGTCCCTGTGAGTCAAAGTCACACTGGGGCATCTGAAAACAGCAGCAATGACCATGACAATGGTACCATACACTAGTAAGAGTGAATAGAACTGGGGCTTCAAAAAGTTTGGGGCAATGATGGCATTTTTACAAATATTCAACCTTAAGTTTTAGATATCACTTCCAAAGAGTAACTTTCCAATTAATTAGAATTGTAGTCAACAGAACTCTAGGATTTCATCAAAAGGAACAATTCCCATCACAATAGCTACATTCATTTCCAATTTGTTGCACACAGAAGGGACGGAAGGACCCTAAAGAGAACCTGGTTGGATCACGTGTGCTTTAAAAACACTGCAGAGAGAGTAAAAACATCTGCAGCAGAAAAGAGTCACAACAGAAGTTATAAACAAGACATTGGTCTATTTTAACTCTCCTTTCTGTCTAGTCTCTCCATGGAGTGGAAGCCTAGTCCTCAGAAGGACTGAGAACTATAAGGATCTGAAGCCAGGATTCAAGCCAAATAAGCAAAATTACAAGTCCACTGTTAGCCAGTCAATTACAACTCATAGTGACTATATAGGGCATAATAAAAGGCATAATAAAGGAACCCATGGGGGTTCCCATGCTGCAAATCCTTACAGGAGCAGAATGTCTCCTTTTCTCCTCCAGATGGATTGGTGGGTTTGAACCACTGACCTTGTGGTTAGCAGCCCAACATTCAACGTACTTTATCAGTAGGGCCCCAGAGTGATCAAGCAGTTATAGCTTATTCCTCAAAAGTCAACCTCTTCCAGAAATAGCCTTCAACTAGCACGGTTTCCATTGGGGAATAATCTCAGCTACTTTGGTTTACCACATATCTTTTCTAGATTTATCCAGAGGCATCAATGTGGGAAAGGAGAATGCCTTTGTGAAAAAAGAAAAGCTGTTTCTAGGTGTTCTTTGTCTACATTTCCACAAAAAAATACAAAGAAGAAAGACTGTGACCTTCAAGAAACTAGACAGTCAACATAGAGGACTGTTTCTGAAGGAGACCTAGGTTTCAGAAAAGCAGTGCATGATGGAAGGAAGTAAAGTGAATAGTATATTCCCTGCTTCTCTTTTTCATCATATTGTGAAGATACTTATTTGATAAAGAAGTTGAGGAGACCTGTTACTCACAACAATGGAATGGATGACTTCTGCCAAAAGACCTCAAGTGTGATGTGGGGCCAGATGCTGTGCAGAATAGCAAGGACCTATTAAAATGGTTATTTATAACTATATTCTAATGGAAAGCTAGAATTTTTAGGAAATGGCACTTCAAGCTAGAGAAAGGGCTGATACTGGTATTAGGAAGATAACCATAAGCTACTAAGAAAAGGAGCTCTTAATACAGTAAAGTCAATGACAAGATATTTAGTAGATACATAATTTTTTTTCTTCAGAAGAAGTAAGTACTTTATGTTTTGCTGTTTTATGTCATGGTTCATACGATGAAAATGGAATAACTGCATGGATCAGGATTTGGCTGTGTTTCCTTCTCTTATAAATAGAACCGCTGAGTCTGAACTCATTCAATGGCACCTAAAAACAATGGCATGCGGCTTTCTAAACTGACATCATTTGAGGCAAGAGTGACCTCCAGCAACCCCCCATCCACATCTGTGTATAGAGAGTAACAAAATAAAGGCTTCGATCTTCGATCTTCTGTTTCTCAAGACCTGATCTAAGTATAATCAATGATCTGAATGAACATCACTGCCATTTCCTAAAGTCCTTTTAAACATCTTACTAGTTCGACAGTTTTTGTTATAAGAGGAACCCTGATAGTACAGTAAGTTACTTATCAGGCTGTTCACTGCAAGGTCAGTGGTTTGAAGTCATCATTCTCTCCGAGGGAGTAAGAGGCTTTCTAACTCTGGAAAGATTTACAGTCTTGGAAACTCATGTGTCAACTCTATTCTGTCCTCTGGGGTCACTCTGATTCAAACTTTCCTCGATGGCAATAAGTTCAGCTATTTACTACAGACAAGTTGTGTGTATGTGTGTGTGAGTGTGGTTAGCACTCACCACAACAATGCTGTGTAACAATCTAGAGCCAAACTAAATGCTTTCAAGAAAAGGATTCATCCTGCTATTGGCAAAATTGTATGTTCATGCATGTCTTGGCAGGTCTAGGCTGGACTCAGCTGCATGACTCTTCTTCGGGCTGAAGTCAAGTGCATTTGGTCCTGGGATGCTATTTGGGTTCAGGGCTGCCTCACATGTGTTCACCCTGGTACTCGTGGTGCAGGCTTGAGACATGGTCTTCGGGTTGCAAATGGCAGAAACCCAGAAAAAATACAGGTGCTTAGAATATGGAAAAAAATTTAGGAAGCAGAGCAATGACTAAGTAAAGCCCAAGTAAAGCAATGACTAAGTAAAGCAATTACTCTTGAGTTCATTGTAATTCAGAGTAACCACGATGTGTTTCAGAGTAGAATTGTCCACCTCAGGATGTCAATGGTTGTGACCATTCAGAAGTGAAGTTGCTAGAGCACAGTATTAGATTACTTAAAGGATCGATTGCATGTGTATCGTATCCATACTGTCCAAATTAAATGAGGATAGCATTTCTTTTACCAAATAATCGGCCTTAAAATCATCATTTTATTTACTTAGTTAGTTTGAGATCAGAATTTGATTTGGGTTTGGTAAAGTTAAGTTACAAACCAATGGCCTAACTTATGGTGCTTCATCTCAAATTAACTTCTCAATGATACTGAAGAGCAGCCCACAATACTGAAGGGTTTACCTAATAACAGCCTCCTAATTATCTAGGACCTTAAGCTGTTAAGGAAAAGGGATGTCAGAAAATTCTTATTTATGGGATCTAGAGGTGTCTGATGTTTTCTCCCCTTACAAAAGTAAAGACCATGAGAGACACAAAGGATATGGTTGTCCTTATTCTCCAGGAAATAGTTCAGTATTTTTGTTTCAGTTGCAACGTATTATCATAAAAATTACCTTACAAGCATCAATTAATACTTTACTTTGTTACCTCTTAGTATGATTATCATGGTTAAAAATTGATCAAGAAGATTTGAATTTATTTGTGATCCACAAAGCAGAGTATGTAATTTGCCAATCTGCCCTCAGTCACCTGCTCTAAATTCTTACCTGTTTTCCACTCATCCCCAAGCATTTAAAATGTTGTGGATGTGCATTTACACTGAGTGCTTGCTGAGTTGATGACTCATGAAGTAAGGAGTAGCCCCAGCCTCTTTCCCTGGTTCTGCAAACTGCACCTTTCATAGAAGTTTAACCAACCCTTGCTTTTGCCCTCAAACAAAAGACTGTGCCCTTTGTAGGAATTGACTAAGCATATTCAATGTATTTATCTTCTTATATGTATTCATTTAAATATGGTTGCTCTACTCAAAGCAAAATAAAAAGGATAGAACTAAACTAAATAAAATGATTAGATGGCAGACACTTGTTAAAATGTATCATACTCCCCTTTTTCTCTCCATGCACCTTCCTCCTACTCTCATGGTATCATTAGAGAGTAGAAACTTCTGTAAGACAAAACACTAATAAAATGCCAAAGAGGGGGGGAAATGTATCATACATTTTATCAAGAGAAATATAGTCTAATGTGTACAGACTGTTTCTGCTATTTATTAAAGTAAGATGTGTCTTTACTTTGATTTTATGTTATAGGATAGATATCAGCAAGTTGGGTTTTTATATTATACAAAGTGTGGAAATAATAAAACCATGAAAATATGTAATGGGAACGAGAATGGCAGCTCTCATAAAATCTCTTCTCTATTCATAATCAATCCACATTTATAGTAGCTATTTAATATTAGAATGTGTTAAGAGTCACTTAAAAACTAATTAAATGTTCTGAAAACTTGACAATAAATCACTTGCCTCATGTGAAGGTCATTCCTGTTCATGTTGGCTATTCCTCTGCCCCATGTTTTAAGGCCAAGATGGTTCAAAGAAAGCCTGATCTCCTAGTATTGAGAACGTATAGAATCCCTTGTATGCTAATCACTCTTGATGCCAGCATGGCATTTTATATTAGGCCTCTGCCACGGGAGAGTGATTTTTAAAAAGTATTAAAGCTGAGCATATTCACCCAACAAAGCATTATTGCTGCATTCTATTTACATAGGCAGCAATGAAACCTTCAACCATTTCAACAGAACAAGGTGACTTACACCCTAAAGGTGGCCTCCAATTTCCAAAATCCTGATGAAAGGGTCAGCCACTGTCAAATTTAAGTAGAGTCCCATCCTCAAAGGCAACTTCTCCCGGTAACCTTCTTCACAATCAACATGGTCTTGTTGAGGTAAAAATTTAGCCTATTCATGCACCCCTTATTTGCCCACTTCCCCCCTTGACAGTTCCACTCAAAGGAAGGTTGGGATTAGATTAGTTAGACACATTCCAGGTTACAACTGAAAGTGCCATTAGCAATTTTGTGTAGACCAGTGGTTCTCACCTTCATGTTGTGGTGACCCCTCTCCCCTACCATAAAATTATTTTTGTTGCTACTTTACTACTGTAATTTTGCTACTGTTATGAATTGGGCAACCCCCGTGAAAGAGTTGTTCAACCACCCAACAGGGTCATGACCCACAGGTTGAGAACCATATGTGTAGAGAAAAGTTAGAAGTCTTTCTCGTTACAAGAAAAAAAGAGGTGGAAAGTTTAGGGTCCGATGTTGAATCTGCTGTTACTTGGATGGAGAATCTTAACACCTGATAGCCATCTTTGGCTGTTGTAATGTTGTAATGTGTAGTGCTTTTATATTACTGCTACTCAAAAGGCGGCGCATAGACTAGTGTCAACTGGTAAACTATTAACAGTCAATAATGAGATAAGGACAGAAACCAAGAGGAAATGGTTTGATAAACATATCATCTGGTGAACCAGTAATATCTGTTCGCAGACTCATTTGGAACAGCACTGATTCACATTAATAGCATGTGGTCTTGTGAAAAGGCAGAAAAGCAGCAGGTGTCGCAAGATTTAAATTTTAATGGCACCGCTGTCAACTGCTCTCTTCACCTTTCTGTGTCTTCCTTTCCTCCGAGTTAAAATGAGAGCTTGAATGAAATCTCCAAGGGCTTTTTCATAACTAGCATCATGTAATTCTATCTTCAGAATATAGGACGTGCTCCTGTACTGTAGCATTGTGTTTATACCAATAGTGGCAATGTTTTCATTTTGTTGCCTTGTGGTTTCCCCCCTTCAAATTGTTGCTTGCAAGGCAGCAAAGGACATCTATGACTGAGAACAAATATTGGAATGACTTTTTAATTGGCTTGTTGTTTGTTAAAGATAAGCAGACAAAAGTTCAAGTTGCTTCTGACCCCTAGCAACCCTGTGGGACCAAGTAAAATTGCCTCTGTGGGATTCTGAGACTGCAATTCCTTAAGAGAAGAGAAAGCCTGCTCCTTCACCTTTAGGAGCAGCTCGTGGTTTGAAACTGCTGACCTTGTGACTAGCAGCACAGCATGTAACCAACTATGCCACCAAGGTTTGCCTTAGTAAAATAAAATTCTTCTTTTGTTCTAGAGTGGAAACAAAGAAGCTACTGCTTTTTAAAATGTTAGAGAATTCCTAGTTTTATACGAGTTAGGCATTTGGACCCACAGAGTAGCTCCAGGGGAAGACATGGTTATCTTCTCTTTTAAAGGTTAGCCTAGAAAACCCTGTGAAACTGTTCTACTCTATTTGAGTTAAACAACAACAAACAAAATTGTCTCATTAACATCAAAAAGTATTAAATAAAAGACAAAAGGAATTATAATACCATAAATACCATACTATTCATATCAAATAGTAATTCTTTGTGCTCATTTAAATAATTACTCTACTGGGCAGGAGGAGGTCAAGAAAGATGACTTAGAGTCTATACTTGAAAGAATAACTCTCTTCCAAAAACTCAAGGAAACCAATTCTTTTTTAAAAGTCTTACCTAGTCAGACAAAGCCCTGTCAGAGGTGCAAACTTCAAGCGTGTCCTCTATTCATTCCACCATGCAGTGGTCACTTTCTAGTTGGGAAGGTATCTAGGCTGACAGGACAACCTGCATGCATTTGTGCCACCGTTGTCGGCATTGGCCGTGGGACTGCTTTCAATCCTGGCATGGTGGCATGATTCCTGTATGTGCCTGGCTTTTCTAAGCAGCTTCCAACATACTGCCTAGCATAAAGTAGATAAATGAGATAAAGAAGTAAGCTGCTTCATATATGGCAAATAGTTGTTCCTCTTGAAAATGCTTGCATTCTGAACTTGTCTTCTCCCAGTTGACTCATGATTGCCTTGAGTCCAACCTGGAGTCTATGACTAATATTAAGCCTAGCTTAGCCCTGTCTAAAAGGGAATTGAGATCATCTCACGAGACCACTTGCAGGACTGCTGCAGGGACATCAAATTGTTTCTGACCCATAGTGACCCCATGTGACAGATTAGAACTCTCCTACAGGGTTCTCTTGCAAGGCCTTCACCCATGGAATCACTGGGTGGATTTGTATTCCCAGCCTTCTGCTTAGCAGTCGAATGCTTTCTGCCATTGTGCCAATAAGGCTCTTCAACCATTTGTAAGATCTTATAATCAGGCTGAGGCCCGGTGGCGTACTGGCTTGGTGGTTCAAATCCAGCAGCAGCTCCCAAGGAGCAAAACTGGGCCTCCTACTCCCACCAGAGGGCAGTGATGCCCTCCCCAAAGATCTTCTAATCATAATGAAACTGGGCTCTCTTCTTACTCCATTGGGCTTTCCACTGTACCCCATTCGAAGCATTTACCTTTCTAGAACATAGATCATTTCATATAAGTCTTTTTTATCAGAAAAGGATAAAACAGTAATGGACAGCAATGGGATGAATACACCTTCTACTCCTCAACCCTCTTCTGCCACCAAAACACTTTGCAGGTGTTAAATTTAAGAACTTGTTGAACTGAGATTAAATCATTCTTACAGCTTATCCTTCTCATAAGTATTTTGCTCTTCTGTAAATATCCTTGATTTTTATATTTGGGGTATAAAGATATTTGATTCAATTTTGTATGTTTAATATTACTCTTTTGTTCCATTGAGAACTCTGCTTCCTGTTTTGTGTGTGCTAGGTGTTGAATAACATTTCTTTTCTATTCAATTTGCCTGTATTGTGCCTAACAGCACTTCTCGGACCTTGGAACAGTATTCCCTTACACAGCATCTAAAGCAGCAACCCTTTTGCTTCTATTTGCAGTACACAAAATATACTTGTGTGTGTTTTATAATCATACATGATTGTTCTGTTTTCAATGTTGCTGATTTCCAGGATCGTCTCCTTAGTGAATCTGTGTGTCTATTAAATTGTTTTCTTGTCTCCATGTATGTTTTCTAAGCTCAATTTTATTTTAGATGTTTTCTGTTGATGTTTGTAAATGTACTGACATCCTTTGCATTACTTCTGTTCAGCAGCATTTGCCATATCTTATATCCAGTACCAACTGAAATCTCCTCATGGTCCTTCTTCTGTACAGTGACGAACCTTCATCACCCCAACTTAAACCCAAACTATGGCAAGCCCAACTGCCATCAAGTGGATTCCAACGCACTGCCACCATGTGGAGCAGATTAGAATTGTCTTGAGGGCTCATCTTTATGGAAGCAAAAAACCTTCTCTTTATCCTGAGGAGTCACTGGTAGTTTCAGACTGCTGATCTTGTGGTTAGCAACCTAAAGCATAATCCGCCAGGCCACAGGGCTCATTATCTTCATTAAAGAGGTCATCACAACCCAGTGCCTGGTCGTTCATGATAAATCTGTGCTGCTTGACACTTCCTCCCTCCCAGAGCCTTCAAATCTATTCCAACTCACATGGACCCCGTAGGAGGGAGTAGAACTGCCCCCATGTGGGTTTCTGAGTGGAAATGTTATGGGAGTAGAAAACCTGGTTCTTCTCCCTCGGAGCAACTGGTGGTTTTGAACTCCTGATTTGTGGTAAGCCGTCCAACATATAACGCATTATGCCAGGAGGACTATACTTGACACCCACTAGCCTACATTTCAGAATACACTTAAATAAAGTTAGAATCTTTAATATTTTTATCCCATTTATTGGAGCTCAACTGTATGAGTTGCCCTATGTGGTTTTCTATACTGCCTATAGTTCTGCCCACTATCAAGCTATGACATATGACGTCCACCATTTTTCCTTCTCCAGAGGATAGTGCTTATCATCTCAATGTTCAAGATTGTTTTCTATGAATATCTTTTCCTTTTAATAATGCTTCTGGCAACCTTCAAAAGTTTAATCTTGGCCTATGATGAAGATTTTTTTCTTCCATTAATACATAGCTTAAACACACATAGTTTTCTCATTTCTTCATCTGTTGCAAAAATCAAATTCAGTCCCTTTGATAGCTAACTATGAAGGCCATTTGGGGTATCTTACTCAGTGGTTGATTCAATAATGTCCAATTTTCCATCAATACATTTCTCAGCTTTTAGTTTAGGTTTTTTTGTGTGTGTAGAAACTGAATTATGTCCTTATACTACAGAGCAATTATTTTCTCATGGTAGTTGATTTAAGAAATTAGTTAAGCATCCTAGCCATTTGCACTACTATTATTTTCTTGTTCCTCATTTATTTTTGGCTCCACTTACTCAATATTTCCCTCTCTTCCTGTGTACCTACCATGAAGTTTTGAGATAATTTCATTTTAACTTTAATCATTTGTCCTAACTCTGACTCATTCTATGTATAGTTATTATTGTAGTTATCATTGATTGGTTTTACTGCTAGCTTACAATACCATAAAAGATAGAGAACACCTACAGTCATGACCTGCTACTAAATTCAGATCTAGGATTCCTACTGGATAACAGATGTGGACTTAGTGCCTATTCAGAAATCCAATCAACTACCTTTAAGTCTATCAACAGGCCTCATGGTGAGCCCAATGATTTACTAATGCCCTTTAAGCAAAGAGGTAGCCACTCTTGCAGTCTGGTCTAGAGTAACTCTTGATCTTTACTCCTGCAAAACACCATCACATGAAGCACATTTTTCTATTTCTCTGAGGATGACTGCTAGCCAATGGCAGGTTGTGCAGTGAGAGGGCTTCTATTGGTAGACATCCTCTCCTCCTAGCCACACTGTCCTCAATATACTTTTTGACTTATTCTTTGATTCTTGACTTTTACACTCATGCTCGTGCTTCCTAATCACATCTTTGTTATCTTGCACAAATTTGTGTGAATAGATTCCTGCTATAAAAAAATCCTGTTTTATCAAGAGAGTCCCTAGATTCCCACCCAGTGGCCTACTTGTTTTCAGTGGCAGTTGATGAAAGTTTCATGTCCTGTGGTGTGTGTGTGTGTGTGTGTTTCATTGAAATTTATTAAAGGAAGAGTTGACCTCTAGTTCTCTTGATCTTTCAGTTTACCTACCTTATATTCCCTCCCAATATCATGCACACATTCCTGCTTTTAGCCACCAACACACATGCCCAGGGGAAGAAAAGAAAGTGAAAAACAAACAAAACCTGGGCTTGAATATTCTGACAAGTGCTGAGCTGAACAGGAGCTTCAGAGTCAAATAAAAGAAGGGATGGGAGTAGAGTAGATACACTGCCAGTAAATGTCTGTAAAGTCGATACCTAATTTCTGCATAGGTATTCCCCAGTGTAATTTTTACAAAGCAATATCTTCCTTATTTGAATCTCATCTAAGGAAATTCATATTTATTTTTAAAATCATTCTATTGGGGGCTCATACAACTCTTATCACAATCCATACACCCATCCATTGTATGTCAAGCAAATTTGTTGCCCTCATCATTCTCAAAACATTTGCTTTCTACTTAAGCCCTTGGAATCAGTTCTTCAGTTTTTCCATGCCCTCCCTCATGAACCCTTGATAATTTATAATTATTATTATTTTTTCATATCCTACCCTGTCCAATATCTCCCTCCACCCTCTTCTCTGCTGTCGATATCCCAGAGAGGAGGTTACACATGCAGATCCTTATCATTGGTTCTCCCTTTCTAACCCACCTTCTTTTCACTCTCCCAGTATCAACTCTGGTCCTAATGGGATCATCTCTCATGGATTTCCTGTGTTTCCAGTTCCTATCTGTACTAGTGTACATCTTCTGGTCTAGTCAGATTTGTAAGGTAAAATGGGGGTCATGACAATGGGTGGGAAGGAAGCATTAAAGATCTAGATAAAAGTTGTATGTTTCATCATTGCTACCCTACACCCTGACTGGTTTTTCTCCTCCTCACGATCCTTCTGTAAGGGGTTGTCTGGTTGTCCTGTTATGTACAGAAGGGCTTTGAGTCCCCAATCTGTACTGCCCCTCATTTACAATGATGTAATTTTTAGTTCTTTGATGCCTGATTCCTTCAAAACCTAATGATCACACAGGTTGGTGTGCTTCTTCCATATGGACTTTGTTACTTCCAAACAAGATGGCTGCTTGTTTACCTTCAAGTTTTTAAGACCCCAGATGCTATATCTTTTGATAGCTGGGCACCCTAAACTTTCTTCTCCATATTTGCTTATTCACACATTTGTCTTCAGCTATAATGTCAGGAAGGTGAGCATCATGGAATTCCAATTTAATAGAGCAAAGTGTTCTTGCATTGAGGAAGTACTTAAGTGGAGATCCAACGTTCATTTGCTGCCTTAATACTAAACACCTATAAATATATGCACATGGGTATAATTCCCCTTCATCTTATATAAGTATATTTACTTTTGTACATTCCTGTATTTAGACCTCTATAAATGTCCTTTGCCTCCCATTTCTTTTCTCAATTTCTTTTTACTATCATCTTGTCCCACTATCATGCTCAGCCTTCATTTGAGTTTCAGTAATTTCCCTCAGTTACATTACCCTTGATCAATCCCTACCAGACCTTTCACACCCTCCTTGCTACTGATTTTGTATCACTTGTTGTCCCCTTGTCCCTAGGTTGATCAGCATCACCTCCTTTCCCCCACATCCTCCTCTCCCATGTTTCCCTAGAACCATTGATTCCATTGTTTTCTCCTCCAGATTGTTCATCTAGCCTATCTTATCTAGGTACACCTGCAAAGATAATAATATGCACACAAAAACAAGACATAGCAGAAGACATAACAAAAGAAAACAAAGCGACAACAACAACAACAAAAAAACTATGTTCAGAAAAAATATATAAATAAAGAAAAAATTATAAATACACCAAGGTCTGGTTTTTGACCTCTAGGAGTGTCCTCTGGTTAAGTCCAATGGGATGCCATCCCCTGGCCCCAAAGTCTATCTTTAGCACTCCCTCGGGACCTCCGTGCTCTGCTCCACGCCCCACCCCAACTCTGTTGCTCTGCTGCACACCTTTAGTGTTTTTCTCTTTGTGGTTTGGTCACACCAGGTGTTGCCCCTATAGGGTCATGGGTCAATAAGGGATGTCATGTCTCACGTGCAGGCAGCCATCTGGTCCTCTCTGTACATTGGCTCTTCTAAGTGGAATATCTTCCTCAAGGCTTGGCGGACCAGGATGCTCTCTACAATCTCTTCCTCCCCCTTTGTTTGCTTCTGTGTGGGAAATTCATATTTCAATGTAGATAGATTTAGTGATCAATTGCTCACTATGTTAGTCTGGGTTGACTAGAGAAACACACTCGTAGACATTCATATATGTATGAGAATGAGTTTTATATAAAAGAGCAATTGTATATTGAGAAAAGATCTCTTCCCAGCTTGATCAAGTCCATAAGTCTGATATTAGCCCATATATCTGATACTAATCCATAAATTTCTCTTTATCATCATGCAGTACATACATGAATGCCAATTGCAGGAAGATCACAGGTCAGGGGGTAGCCTTCTCTTGAGGATCCAGTGATAGTGGAAGCATCTCAACGCTGGCACAGGTCTCCACGTGTCTCCTTCAGATCTCTGAATGTCTCAACCACAGGAAAGGGAAGACAGAGAGAATGGTCTGACCTCCAATGAGCTGTTTATCTCTGCTGTGCCTTCAAGTGAGGTGATCAAGCTGTGACTTCATTGACAGGCTAGATTCCACTCCTTTACTCAAGTAAACAGGAGATTATGTAACTGCTTATGAAAGGACTTACAATAATGTGTTTAAAGTATACTCCTCTGTAACATATCAAATAAGGCTCTACTTTCAGAATTCTAATTTTATCTATTTTAGGAGCACTAATCTGCGGAATCTATTACCAGGAATTTATAAATTCAAAGAAACAGGAAATGGTAATGCAATAAGACCATTAATTCATTTACCATCTATTAGACCAGAATATTAATGGAGAAATCAAGAGAGTAAATAAGTCTCTACTCTTTGGGTAAAATGCCAATGTCTTGTTCAAATTTTTAGCACCAGTACCTGTCCAAAGTGGGAACTGGTCTTATGTCTGCTTTCCTAGACACAGAGGCTAAGATAAGATGTAGGAGCACGAGCTTTATTGGAGAAATGGTCTTCAAGGAAAAGCCCACAAGAGGCCAGAAAGAGCAGTGGTGTAAAGACAGGAAACTGCCAGGAGGAATATTATCTAAGGGTATCGCTAGCTGAGACAGGTCCATCGTGTGGCCTTGGAGGATAAATAGCACTACAAATTTGTTTTGCCATTAGAAAAAAGAGTTAACTTTTATTTTTTAAACTACATAATGAGGGAAGGCTAAGCCCCCAGGGTTTTCTAAATATCTTGGCTCTCATTCACCAAGAAGTCACCAGAGTAGGCCACAGGTGTAATTTGCTAACCACAGTTCTCAAAGATGCTGGGACATAGGTTCATTTTCTGTAATGGGAATCCAGACTAGGTACTTTAATTATCAAATACAGTAATCAATAAATATCAGATGAATGAAAGAGCAAACATGTCAGAGTGTAACTCTCAATCAAGTGTACATTTTGTGGGAGATTTCTTTATAGCAATATATCTTGCTTAACATGCTACCTATGTCCCATCTGGTTTAATCAATGCCATATCAGAAACCACATTTTAAGTAGCAAGTGAACACAAGGAACTACCAAGTCCAAGAACACAACCAATCAAGAAGCCATAAAACAATGTTTGCTCTCGGTGCATTTTTGTTGGCAGAATAAAGTAACAAAATTTAATAAGTAGTTAGACAGATGAGACCATTAACATGGTGGACAGAAGAAATGTTGGCAAAAATATATAAAGAATACAATACAGCATGACTATAATGCCAAATTAGAAGAGCAATTGGAAATATACAGGTTAGGCAAATATATACCACCCAGACATGAGTTGCTTTTTCTAAATAAGCAAATGAAGGACCTTGAATGGAAGAGAGAACAGTATCAATCGTGGGTTTATTGATTCTGGGGGAGATTCTGGGGAAGATTCTCAGGCTATCAAACAGTGATAACTATGTTTATAGACTCTGAACCTGAACACGGGTATGCATCCACAGCAGCATCTGTGAGGACAAGTATTAAGAAGTACTTGACAGAAGTAATTTTTGATGTTAGGCTGAGAATACACACACACACAGTAGATTTATAGTCTGATTTTGCAATTCATAAAAAATATATTCCAGTTTCTACTAAGCTACATTTATACTCATGATTCTTGCTTTTACATGTTTTCCAAAGAATTATAAGTTTAGGTAAGTAAACAGAAGGTTCAGGATAGCCTTTTATTTTGTAGACACCATTTGAGATATTAAAGGGAAAGTTCAATGCCCAGTGTTTGTCTCTCTCAATAACCCTGGCTTTAATGAAATGAACTGGTCTCACACAGGACAAAACAGGAGAGATACTAAAAATTCACAGCAGTAAATGATAGAAGTGAATGAAATGCTGAATATTATGGCCTTGGAAAGACAGAAATATAGCAACTCCTAAGAGGGAGATGTTTGGAAACGTTTCCTCCTGCACCTTGCCATTAAAGAAACTCATCTCATTCTCTAAGACTCTCCATTCAAGTTTAGAGGGGAGAGAATTTTATTAGTACAGATTATTTATCTCCTTGTATTAATCAGCCTGTCCAAAACCCCAAGACACAGAATTAGTCCCTGAGAAATTGTTGAAGTCCACACTGTCATCCCAGTTTATGTTGGCTAACTCAGTGGATCGTGTCACAGAAATGAGTGTCTATGTTTTTCTAGGTGTTCAGTAATCCAGAAGAGCTTTTTATCCATGCATGTGTGTGCACACACGTGCTACTTTGTAAGGCCTTAATGTGCAGAGCTAATTAATTTGAATTTTTTAGTTTTGTTTTTGTTATTGTTGAACATATATACAGCGGAGCACAGGCTAATTCAATCATTTTTCTGTTTGAAGTTCAGGAAAATTGTCTACAGTCTTCAAACCATGCAACCATTCTCACCTAGTTTGCCTAGTTGTTCCTTCTACACTATCACAAACTTACTGCTCCCTAAGTTTCCTATCTAATCTTTTGAATTGCCATTGTCAATTTTATTCCATTGATAAATCTTGAAAGTAAATGCTCAAGGCAACAACTCTTTAACAATTAAACTAAACTGTTATGTGATTTCTGTACACCTAGAAAAAGTTGAATTGACAAATGATGTGATCAATATATTTAAAGTACAGCAATAGAGTGAGAAAAAGAGAAGGGGTATTGCCACGGCTGCTTATGTAAAAGCACCTACAAACACCCCATAGAATTGGCTCATTGGCTTTGATGTTCATGGGTCATCCCAACTTATTTACCTTATATCATGTTTAATGATTTTCTGCTTCTGTTGTCTGAAACAATTGCAAATAGCTGTTTAAGAAGCAATAATTGGGGTCTATACTAGATAAAAGAGGAAAATGTGTCAGAGATAGAAGGATATGGAATGTGTAATGAATAATCTCCATGAGCAACTCTCTCTTTTGTTATGAGATCAGGATAACGTCTTACTACTATTAATGAACAGTTTGATTGAAGTTTACATAGAAGAATACTAAACAATGGGGGCAAATGAAGAACCAAATTTTAAACTTTCATGGAATCCAGATTTTCAGGACTCATGGAGACTTGATGAACCACTGGCACTGATATAATCTTTAAACCTTAAACCAAAAATATCCCTCAACTCTTCATAAATCCTACATTTTTGTTTTGTTTTCATATGAAAGTGAAAGGATGAAGATTCACAGGTGGTATGTTTATATTTTACACTAGCATTTCTGAAGCCAAATTAGAGGTTTTAATAATGTGATCCACAGAGTGGCCTCATTTCCCTTTCTCTCAATAAAAGACCCCAAAAGTTTGGCCATATATGTAGTTCTCGGCGCTCATATCCAATTTTTTTCACCTTTACCCAGACTTACGTATTTTTTAACAAGACATCTTTAAAAATAAGATGCCATTATTTATGATTTGTACATTTATTTGCCAATTAGCCTGTTCTCAGTCGTTTGGGGCTTGATGACTAGTCTTAAAAGTGTCACCTACAGTGAGCTCCCGAGAGACGAGACCCTGCCATTCATATGTAGGCACTAAAAGCATGTTTATAGCATGAATGAGTGAATGAAGGACAACTTCTCCTCTTCCTTGCTTCAATTGGTCCTCCTTTACTGATTATTCACACAAAAAACTAGGGAGTACAAGAATTGAAAAAAACATAGAAGATTTCTATTGGTCTCATTTTTCATCTAAAACCATGTCTTTCTAATAAAAGTCTTGGTAGTGAGGTGGAATCTGAAAGTAGTTGTCTGAAGTTTGAGCTTTATATCTAGGTCTCATTTGTTAATTTTTGCCACTCTAGTTATCCAGTGACATGGATGATGGAAAGCTGACAGTTTACATTAATGTTATTATTAAATACGTGCCCTTACAGACCTGTTTCACATGCAACAGAAAAGGGTAGATGAGTGCATCCATGTGTTTTCTTTTTCACAATAAATCTGATCTGATTTACTAGTTTGGTTGGATAGTACTTCTTGGATCATAAAATTTGCCCTCTATAAACTCAAGGAATGGTAATGATTATGCCAACATGAAGGAATCTGCTGTCCCAAAGTCATGAGCATATTATTTATGGTCTGGTGGGGCTGTCGAATAAGCATTGTCCTGCTAACCGCAAGGTCAGCTATTCAAATCCACCAGCCAGGTTTTCTGCAACTATAATGATTCACCATCACAGGAACTCTATATAGAGTCAGTAGGATTCAGAATTGACTCTGGCAGTGAGTCTATCATAGATAAAGAGCCTGGGTGTTTTACTGGTTAATGACTACCAACCAAAGGCTAGATGGTTTGACTCTACCAGATGCTTGTTTGGAAAAGCTTTGCAGTCTGCTTCCACAAAGATTCTTCAGTCCTATAGTGTGGCTGTAGGACTCAAATTGACTTAATGGTTACAGGTTTGGTTCAGGTTTTATCATGGATTCACCATCCTATAGATTTCATCAAAATTTTGAGACATTTCCATTGCAATGTATAGTTCTCGATCAAACTTGCTGGTTCAAAGACCAAGGAGTAAGAAGTATCGGTCTCTGCTATGCAATTTGAATCTGAAATTGACTATCATAAATTGGAATCACCAATTTTTTTTGAAACAGCCACACATGTATCCTCATTCCCAAGCAATTCTCACTCACTCCAGAGTGACACATGCCACAGTTGTTATTATTATGAGAATTATAGTATAAAGTGAAACACTTTCCAAGTGCCAAGTAAGTGTCTTTTATTGGGTAATAGTGAGGTCGATGTGTTCTTTTGCATCTCTAGTATTTTATCCTTCTTGATGAGCAAAATGAAATACTTTGGGGTGTGTGTGTGTGTGCATTTAAAATATAAAATTATATCCCACAGTAAATGGTAATGTTTGAGGCAAAGTATGCTACATCACCTTTCTTTGGCTCTTTTTCTAAGTTGTTTTATACCAAGATATATTACTGTTATGAAAACATTCATCAAGAGTCTCACCTCCCTGTTGAGATACCCACTTCGAATTTGTGATTATCCTTCCATGACTCTGTGGATGTTGGAATCATCATTTCATCACATCAGCGCTGGCCTTCAGCTGCTTCCTGTATGCTGCATAATAGTCCTGTCTCTGAGGCTTAGCTCAGGGAAATGATGTTCATTGGGCTGAGCTCATAAGTCCTGAATTATAATTAAAAAAATCAGCACTTATTACAGCACATTACTGTCATGTGTTGGCTTATCTATATCTCCACTAATCTCTGACCTGCCTAAGAAGGCAAGGGACATGTTGGTTCTTTTGACAACTCACCTCCTCCCATCTCCCAGTTAGCCCACCGCCAAGGAGGCACATAGTTTCTGAAGCTCCAACTGGCCAAGATGATTGTCTAGCTGTTGTACACACAGAGCAGGCCTTCAGAAGTAGAAGCCTTAGCCATGATGTCACCCCGTTTGTGACAGCAAAACAATCGTCCACACAGGAGAAGTGGAGGAATGTGTACAAGATCCAGATTCTACCTAGGGCTGCCAGTGGAGCATCATGCCCTTTATGTATCAAAAGGCTGCTTGCTGGCTCACGCTCTTAATGAGATCAGCACACAATACTGATAACATCTGAGCTACATTGTCATCTCTTTAAAAACAAAAACCCAAACTCTATAGGCTTAGCATTCATGTATAAATGTTTGAAAAAGGAGGGGAGAAAAGACAAAACACAACAACACTACTCTTTCTAAAATGTTGTCTGTGAATAAAATATGTACATGTATTTGAGACTTGATTTGACACTGCAACAGTATATTTAAGATAAACTATTTATCTTCCACAAACACATTTCCCTGTTTTAACACATCCATTTGTTTCTGGAATGAAGGCAGAACCATCATGGTGGGAGGGAGGGAGTCAGGAAAGGAGGGAAACCGTCAGGGAGCTTTGTGTTGTGATATTTCAGCGTTCCTCTTGACTGCAATCTTCTAACTAGAATACAGTTTTGTTATCCTGGATGTCAGTTCACAAATCATGAATTAAGCAGCTCGAGCCAAGTGGCAACTAGTAGTAAAACTGCCATTTCTCAAAATATTGGCAGAACGAGCGAGCAACTGTTGATTTTAAATGTTTAATGAGCAATATGTTACTTATTCCGGTAATACTGTTGTATTTGCCTAAACTTTCTCCGGCTGCCTCCTTCTGCTTCATTGATGGAAAGCTTCCAAAACAAGGAAGGGTGAGCTTGGAAGAGAACAGAGGGAGGACAGAAAGGAGGACGAGCATCTGGAAGGGAAATTGGGTGAAAATCATCCTGCAGGTGAGGGAGAACTTACCACGTCTTCTCAGAGTCACACTGCAGGGACCTCCATGGAGCTCTGGGAATCCCAGCATGGGGTTCCTCCCAGGTTTCTTCACAGTGGATGGGGCAAAATCAAACAAATAAAATAATAGGTGTCTTGCTGGGGTGTGGTAAAAATGAGAAGCATGAGATCTCAGGGAAGTTCTGGTTGAGGCACTCTTAAGAATGAAATCTTGGGGGGGGGGGCGGGGGGCTTGGGGAGAGGAACTGATCTCAAGGGCTCAGGTAGAAAGAAAATGTTTAGCAAAATAATGATGGCGACATAGAAACAAATGTGCTTGATACAAGTGAACTGTAGATTGTTATAAGATCAGTAAGAGCCCCCAATAAAATCATGAATAAAAGAAAAAAGAGAATGAAACCATGAGACAAAACATGGGTAAAGTTACTGCACCTGGTTCTTTGTCCCGAAAATCAGCGTGTGGCTGGATTTCAAAAGAAATCAAATCAAGAGTGCCTGAGAGGAAGTTGGAAATCAATAGTTACTTCATATGGCTAGTGCTAGTTGACATATTGCTAACTCGTGGTGACGCAGCATGTGGCAAGCAGAATTATTCCATGGGTATTCAAGGCTGTGAACTTTGGAGAAGCAGTTTGCCAGGCCTTTTTTCCTGGGTTGTTCTGGGTCGGTTCAAATCATTCAACTTTGGGCTCATCCTCACGTTCTTAGGCATTGACATCACTCAGGCACTCTTGACAAAAAAAAAAAAAAAAGCACTTGGTAACTTGATTCTCTTTCAGTATGACCAACACATGCTTTGGTTTTGCAGTGCTGATTAGAGATGAGCAGAGGGTGCTGCAAAAGAATTCAAGGGAAAATGAAATGAAAATATAAGGTGATTCCCTGAACTTTGGAAGTCCCTCAAAGAATTGGTCATTGTTTGGAAAGTATCTGATGGAAAGAAAAGCTTCCTCAAGGGAAAGCATTGTGAACACATGCAGAAATGCAAAAGGGTTTCAAGAGGCTGGTAGAAGTGAAATGAAAAGATTATGGAATTGTTGCAGAAGTTTTTTGAGGCCCCTCTGCTGACCATAATTTGTTGCCTAAAAAAGTAATTCACTTTCTTGATTGAACCTTTTTTTTTAAGCAAATTGAATGAGAAACAAACAAAAAAATTGAATGAGAAACTTGAAGCATTCCTGAGTAAATCTGAAACCTTCTCAAGAGATAATGTGGTTAGTTGATGCAAAAGATCTAGGTCAGTAGGGGTGTTAAAGTGAAGCTAACATATGACTGATTAGCATACAAAATCAGCTTCAGAGACATATTTCTTCAACAGAGCCCTCATTATACTTGGAAACAGAAAGTGAATTCCTGTGTTTCCCGCCCCCCCTAGTTTTTTTTAAATCAATTACATGTATGAGGAGTTTGGGGAAGATTTTACTTTGATACAAGGGTATCATCAATTTAATATTGTGCATACCTGTCATTCATACAGAATTAGAAATATTGCTCACACATTTCCACAGGAAACACTGCTCTATTAAGTTCATCCAGGGTCATATTTGTAAAGTTATTTCAAAATATACACTATTTGCATGTCTTTCATGTATATGTTCCTGCAGAGAGACACTCTGCATTTTTTTAATATAGTCATGAGACCTGTTTTGAGTTTAAGAACTCTGGAAATGATGCTAATGAGAACAGAAGAGGACAGCCCATAATTCACTGAACTTGGTTTTGACCTCTGACTGGTCTATAACCCTGGCAGTCACCCCTGAAATGAGCATTCAGGCCCAATGACAATGGCAAGCCAAAGAAACATCATTTCCGGTTGACCATAGACAGGTCGATGTTTATTGGGTATTTTGTGCCATGGATATAAATAGACCTGCTGGTGATCTTTATATCTATTCTGTCCCCTATAGCAATAGGTTTCTATGTATAGACTGTCAGTACTTTATAGAAATTTTATAGCCCATTTTGTTCAAATGAAATGTAGCAACCACTCAAAAGCTCCACTGTAATGGTTCACGCAATTACCTATTTCAATGCAGGCATGCGAGAGAGCATGAAGAAAATCTTATTTGGGAAATGAACATAATACAGTCGCACTTTTTGAACAATTAATTCAATTGTGGGATAAAGGTTACATGGCTTGCGTCTTCTAATGGAAAGTGAACCTATGACATCACTACTGAGGGAAAAAGTATTTGGAGGAAAATCTCTAGAACAGTTTGTGTTTTGAACTGAAAGTTGAAAGATTTTAGTACCTCAAATTCATTATCCAATTCCTTATATGCTGTTTTTGAAATTGTTATAAAAAGAACTAACATTTTCTTATAACTTTCAAGTAAGAATACCTGAAGTGATATAACTGAACATCTTAAAAATCACAATACTGGGTTTTTTGAAAGATGTAGACCCCACATATCAGGTGAGTTGACTCCAACTTATGGAGATATAGGGTTTCCTAGGCTGTAAATATTTATAGGACCTGATAGTCTCATATTTCTCCCTCAGATAGGTTTGTGGGTTTGAACTGCCAACCTTGCCAACTCCATAAAAGTCGTAATACTTCTAGATAGATGTATAAGTGAATGCACACATTAATGAATGATCTGGAGCATTGACCTCATACATCTCATGGTCTTGTTAGAGACAGAAATATATAGAAAGTATGACTGTACAAACTGATTTAAGTCACAATAATGTATAAAAAACATTCTTTGATATACAGAAAAAAGTGGGGAGGGGAGATCTGGGGAATGACAGTAAAATTAGTTGCAAGTCAGGGTTGGAAGGAGAAGTGGGTAAGGGAAGATGTTGGGAATTACCACATTCAACTTGCTCTTAAAAGTTGAATAGAGGGGGTCCAGGCAGAGAAGAAAGAAACTCGATCTGGAGAAAGAAGGGCATGTTCAGCTTGCACTAATTTATTCAGTGAAATCTAAAAAGCCCATCTCCAACAGACACTGAACTGTCTATGGTCAACCAGAAATGATGTTTCTTTGGCATGCCATAGTCATTGGGTCTGAATGTTCATTTCAGGGGTGACTTCCAGGGTTACAGACTGGTCAGAGGTCAAAACAAAGTGATGTTTTTCAATATTCAGCAGCAATATTCAAGATTTGATTAGATTTAAATATATAATGTAAAACTATAGGAAGACTTCAAGAGGGAAAATTTTAACCTACAGAAGAGCAGAAGCTCATAAAGCAATATGTTTTAAGCACAAGGAGACTTTGGGTTTCTGTAAATAAGAAGTAAGGAACTCCTCTAGGAGCACACATTCACGGATTGATTTTTTTTCAATTATTTTATTGGGTGCTCTTACAGCTCATAACATTCAATACATCATTTGTATCAAGCATATTTATACACATATTACCATATTCATTTTGAAATATTTTCCACTTGAGCCCTTGGTATAAGCTCCTCCTTTTCCCTCCCTCCTTTTTTTTAATGAATCATTTTATTGGGGACTCATAAAACTCCCATCACAATCCATACATACATCAATGGTATGCAGGCCACATTTACACACTTATTGCCATCATCACTCTCAAAATATCCTCCCTCCATCCAGGCCCCCAGCATCAACTCCTTATATTTTCCTTCCTCACGCCCCCCCCCCTTGAGCCCTTAGGAATCTACAAATTGTTGTAATTTTCATACTGTATACTGTCCAATGTGTCCCAACACTCACTTATCCATTGTCCTTGTCCCAGAGAGGAGGCTACGTGTAGATCCCTGAAGTTGGTTCTCCCTTTCTATTCCACCATCCTCCCACCCTCCCGGTATTACCACTCCTATTACTAGTCTTGAGGGATCACGGATTGATTCTTAATGGAGGATTCGATCTTGAAGGGATCTACAATAATAACAGAAAAGAAGGCAGTGCAGAGACTCTCCAGCAATCTAAAAGCAGAGACCAAGTAGGTTTACTTTTCATGGATAGGTAAAAGGTGTTCACCCATAATGGCTATGAGTTGGTCTGCAATCCACAAGGCCAGCCATTCCAAACCACAGTCACTCTATGGGAGAAATATGGGGCTTTCTCTACTCCTGTCAATGTCATAGTCACAGAGACTCTTCAGAACAGTTCTACCCTATCCTTTATGTTCACTGTGAGACACAATGGTAGATGACACAGTGGTAGACAACTAGGTAGATGACTGGATGGATATATGGTTAGATAGGTAGAAAGGTAGGTTGGTAGATAGAAGGATGATAGATGATAGAAGATGATAGATAGATGATAGATAGGTAGATAGATGATAGAAGATGATAGATAGATGATAGATAGGTAGATAGATGATAGATAGATAGATAGAAGATAGATAGATAGATAGATAGATAGATAGATATTGTTGTCATCAAGTTATTTCTATTTAACTTGACTTTATGTTCAATAGAACAAAATGTTGGTTGCCTAATCTTGCATCATCTTCAAAACAGAAAGCATGGTGCAATGACTTGCCAGTATCTTTCACACACTGGGTCCCACTTGCCTTTGTTGGTCCTCCATCTCACCTAACAGGATATCATTCTGCCTCTATCAATTGATCTTCCCAGATGATATGTCCAAGCCATTGGTTAATATTCTGAAGTAGATCATCATGTCTTCTTCTAGTTTCTCTTAGTCTGAAACTGTTCACCACAGACCAGCCTGCTGGTATTTGAAGCAGCATCAAAGTATCACACAAGCCCCCACAATATGGAATACTGGTAGCTAGACAGCAATACATGGCTAAAGTACTTAATAATTGCATGTATAACTTGCACAGAGTTAATACCAGTATTTGGACTAAAACTCAGGTTTCCTAAATCTGCTCTCAAGACTCTGTTGAGCAGCAGTTAAGCAGTTGAACAAGTAACCCAAAAGTCAGGTTTGCCCTTGGAACCCACCTGCCTTTCTCCGTGAGAAAGATGTGACATCAGCTTCAGTAATGTTTATGGTGTTAGAAACCCTAGGAACCAGTACTATTCTGGAATTAGAGTTGCTATGAATAAGAATCCACCTGAGGACAGTAAGATGCATTTCTCTCTTGCCACCCTTTCCAACTTTTATTTTTACTTTTGGAGTTTATTACAAGGAATTTTGGAGAAAACTGAAAATTGCATTGGTAAGGAAAGGATCGGGAAAGTGCATTAAGGATTTTTTTTTCCATCATGATAACAAGCCTGCTCATTCTTCAAGGGCAAGAAAAGTTGTCCTGAGAGAATTTAACTTTAAAACCTGTGGGCCTTGTCTACTCCATCCTGATTTTTCTCTTATGATTTCTTAATGTTCCCCAAATTCAACATTACACACACACACACACACACACACACACACACACACGCACACACGCACATGCACACACGCACACGCACACGCATACATTTGGTACTTGAAAATGCCAATGCTGCTATATTGACATGAAATAAACTGGAGAAGACAGGATTCCTCAGGAAAATGTTAGTGGAATGGAAATACCAGTTTCAAAAATGTATAGACCTAGATGCAGGATTTGCTGAGAAGCAATAGCTAAAGGGTGTGCTATTTCTGTTTGACCGAGGTTCTATGATGTTGCAGCAGGATTTTTAATGCATTCACCGAATCAGACAAAGCGAAGAGTTTGAATTGCTTAGCACATGCTAGATTCCTAATAGTTCTCAATAAACATTTATGTGGTGAACTCATATTTGTTTTCTCTTCAAAACTCTTTCTATGGTATTAGGCCAGATACTTTATAACTCTTAAGCTTCCTATCAGTGGGAATAATATTTGTATTACACAGTTTCAAACAAGCCTAAATAATGCCTTTCAGATGAGAGTTCTTAGTATAAATTTTCATTCCATTAATACACACAGGTGTTCCTTCCCTTTCTCTTTTCCTTTTTCCCCCATCTTGCACACAATTAAACTCTTCCCTATATTTTCCACTCGACAGAGTCTCATTTCTGATATCCTTCCAACTTCCTGCAGCTGGCCTCTTCTGGACACTCAGAACTCTCTGAGTTTCTAGATTCTATTTCCTATTATCTCCTGTACTTCCATGCAGTGTCCCCTCCCGGGCCTCCTGCTTCCCAGCCTTCACATTAACCAACCCTTTGAAAGCCAGAGTAGGAACCAGGAGAAGTGCAGGGGTGGAAGATGGAGAAATCCCATTTGCCCAGAGGCCTCTTCAACAAATGACTTAGATGTCTTTGATTTGGGAGGAGAGAGACATCAAAATGTATTTTACATTAGAGAGTCACTTGATTCTTCACCTTCCCCATTCACACATGCGCACACAGAAGTCTCTGTAAGTCTATAATCACTACTCTACTCTTTCTTGTAGACACTTTTATCTTTGTGTTTATATTTAATCCTTCCTTGTCACCCATTTACAAAGCTTCAAAAATAACTGCGTATGTAAATCAGTAGTAATCTAAGAAGAAAGGGACAAGGAGATAAAAACAGAGATCTAAATGACAACCAGACATGAACATTGAAATACTTTTAGAATCAGCATCCTCTTCACTGTAGCAGCCAAGCTGTGTACTGGTTTCAGGCCGTATGTTGCGCTCTGTTCTTCCCCAAAAGGGACTTTGCTACATGGTATAGGGATGGTTCTGAGTCCAGCTGGTTATCACTTTATGGCCCACGGCAAAGTGTTTGATGGTGTGTGCCATACTTTCTCTAGCTTATATAACCCAGATGCTATCCCTGCTCTGCACAAGCACATAAATATTTAACGCTTCCTAGGATCTTACAAAGCTTCAACGATGCTTCAGTAAAGGCAGGCGAGACACTGCTGTCGAATGAGATAGAGAAGAACATAAAGCAGCAGGAAGGTGGGGTGCATTCTCTCTCTCTCGTCTTTGACTTGGGTTTTCTTTGGCTGGAATTGCTGTCTGAACCTTGGAGAAATTTACCCAGGGGACTCCTGTCTTTGTACCCATCTATGTTACAGCAAAGCGCTGCTATTACTTTTTTTCCCCTTTCAGGTCTCTGGCTTCTCTGAGACCCTCGAAGGCCATTGGATCTTTTGATGGTTACGGTTGATTTCCCATGGCTGTACCTTTTCTAAGGGTGATTATCTTTTGGTTCCCTGTAGTCATTGTTTTTTTCTCTGCCCCTGCTGAATAGATGCAACATTAGCCTTAAACCTTGTCTGAGGGCAAAGAGGACCATTTACAAAGAAGAAGAAAATGGATATTTCTGTGTTTCAGGGTCTGAATGGTGTGGCCATTCTGGGCTGCCAGTCCCTGTGAGAACGTCATGCCATTTCTTCTATGGTCCATCAATTTTAAGAACTCCCAGACAGCATAAAATGAGAAAGAAGTTTATTGTGAATTCTGGATAAGTATACTCTCAGAGGGGAAAACTTTTCAACTCTTGGAAATATAATTTCTAGTTGTATAATTTGAAAGCTGCACGGCTGCTTCTTGTGCATTTCCTCTCTCACTCTTGTCATTTGGCATTTGTGTGTGATTTCATTTAATGGCCTTTCTCTGCGATGAGAAGCAGAACACTCAGCACCTTGTAGGCTTGTGTTCACCATCTCTCTGGAAAGCAACAGAAGTATCTGGGGTATTTTCAGCTCTTTGAGAGAGAAACATGTGGAAGGCTGTTAGTCTGATTCTACTTCTCACTGCATTTCTCCTGGTAATATCTCTACAGCAAATGCAGCAATCTCTTCCCTGGGGAAGTGGGGGCAGGGGGTTTTGGGGGAGATCAGGACACAAACTAAATAGTTCAATTCATACCACCAACTTGAGTACTTCAAGCTTTCTTTAAAGTGCAGCTAAGTTGAGACCAAGGCAATGGAACCAATGAATGGGTGTGTCTTTGCAATGTTTCTGCACTGCTTTACAGTGAAAGTATGAATTTGGGTCAGCAGAGTGCTAAGACGCAGATTCTCAGAGATTTCTCTGAATCTAGTAAATTAGTGTCTCGGGTTGGGACCATGACTCTTCATTTTAATGAGCTCCCTATGTGACTCTTCCTGGATTGGAAACCATTGGTTTTGAAAGTTATTTAGGATGACTGGAAACAGAAAGTGGACTAGCAGATATTATGATCTTAAATATTTTACAGTCATTTCTCAGAGCCTCAGATCATAGAAAATTATTTTAGAAGTACAGCTTTATTGTCAACTTATTGTGCCCACAAATTTTAAAAGTAGGAAACAACACAATCCAGTGAAAACAAAGAGGTCTATGTTTGAGTTTGTTCTTCTCTGCTGGGGGTCAGCAGACGTCTCCCATAAAGAACCACACCAAAATCAAACTCCCTGCCATAGTGATAATTTCATCTCACAGAGCCCCTTTTGAGCAGGGCAGAACTGCCCCTGTGATTTTCTGATACTGTAACTCTTTTCAGGAGTAGACAGCTCCTCTTTCTCTTACAGAGTAGTTGGTGGTTTTGAACCGCTAAACTTGTGGTTAGCAGCTTACCATGCAATTCCTGTACTCCAAGGTCACCTCCATGAAGGAAAGAATGTTAGTGCGGGTAGACTAGAGAAACAAATTTCATAGACACGCATATGGATATAAGGAAAAGGTTTATATACAAGAGTAACAGGACATTGAGAAACATCCCAGCCCAGTCAAGTTCAAAGTCATAAATCCGATGCCCGAAATCAGTCTATAATGTCTCCTTCCGACTCACAGAATCACAGGTCAGTGGGTGCAGAATCCCGGCGCTGGGAGAGATCTCCATGTGGCCGCCCCAGCTTCAGAGGTCTGGCTCCATCAGGGCAAAACCATGTGGTCTCTCTGCCAGCTCCTCCAGCTTCTCGGATGCTGCCATCTTGTCTTGTCCACGATTCATTGTTTCTCAGAATAACTCCCAACAACTGGGGAGATAGACTCTCATCTTCACAAGGGAAATATCGCAAGACTTCCTAGACATATCAGGAGAAAGCCAGGTCACACAGAGGCCTCATTGGCTACTCAATGGCTATCTCCAGATTAACAGGCTAGGCACCACCCCTACATAAGCACATGACCACGACTGACAGGACAGTAAATACATCAGGCTTTGCAGACCACAATCTCCTCTGTGATCAACTCTGCCCTGGTGGGCAGCACAATATGTAAATGAGCATCTCTAGACATCAATGAACCTTTATTTTTGGATATTCTTGAAATTTGAATTTCATGTAATTTCTAAGTGTCACAAAGCATTTCTCTTGTTTTAATCATTTAATCGTGTAAAAAACAATTATGTATGTTATCAGCCAGTCAGTCACTGATCTTGAGTTGATTCTGACTATAGGACAAGGGAGAATTCTCCTCTCTGGAGCTCTTCATGGAAATAGAACATCTGTATCTTACTCACCCAGAGCAGCTGGTGGCTTCAAACTACTCACTTTCCTGCTAGCAGGTCAATACATAACCACTATACCACCAGGACTCCTTGGTGACAGACTCTGCAGAAGATAGGCCTCAGTTCCATCTAGTTTGTGTGTCATAGTTTGCCGACTTCTGACCAATATCTTTATTGGTTCCAACCAAAAGGAGATTTGGCAAAGAATTTTAGGGAATTGTTTTTGTCTTTTCTTGGTAGAAAATGAATGGCAACATAATTTGCCATTCATTGTCTTTTCTTTGGTTATCAAAAATACAAAGGTATAGACTTTTAAATATCTGTGTGAAGCATTTTAAGATTATTGTTCAGAAAAGATATCTCTGTCAGAGCTCTATTATATCTCACTAGTGGCTCATGAGATATAGAGAAGGTTATTTAGAACAGAAGGGAAGGGGGGGAGAAAAAGCAAACCAGAAAAACAAAATATATTTCTAAGATTTTGCAAAAAGAGAGCCTTAAAAAAGAACCAAAAATTAACATTTAATGTGTGCCCACTGTGTCAAGGCACTGTTCATCATCTTCAAAAGGGAGCAACTAGAATATGCAAAAGAAATGAATATTGATGGTAAGAGCAAGTTTAGTTTATTATCATTAATTAAGTGCTACTGGCATAATGATAGTTTCCTTAATAGCCACTACCTCTCTGCCTTTTAGTGTTGTGTGATGAATTAGGCTCTGTTGGATTTCCAGACGTGGTGCTAGACATGCCATTGTTGCCAGATTAAGTGCTTGACTACTTTCTTTTCTAAGGAAATGAGACACTTGTTAAGTAGAACTCTAAAAGGAAAATCATCTTTTATTATTATTATTATTATTTTGAAGCAGTCTCCTGTTGTTTTTAGCAGGCACAGATGATTTCAGCACTCTGAAGGGAAAGCAGACAATCTTATGACCTTATTCTGCTTTTCTCTTGTAGCTATCAAAGTTTGGACACTGGACAGTTGGTCTGTGCAAGAGTCACTGTCTTCTACATCTCTTGAAATGATTGGGGCTCATTTCCTGAGCAAAATTGCACAGCTTGGTCTCTCTGATGCCTTTTAATGGTTTTCACACTATGTGAGAAGGTACATTTATGTTCCAGAAATTCAGTTGTTTTGCTGCTAAAAAAGGAATCGTGCCATTCATTTTCTGATTTGTAAGGAGGAAGTGTTAATGAGTGCAATTTTATTTATCCAACATTGCCCCATGGAATACCTTTGCATGCTTGGTGTCTGCCACTCTTTTTCTAAATTAGAACTAAGAACTATAATGTAAAACTGGAGACAAAATAATATAATCAACATTTTTCTTCTAGGATTTGTGTTTGTTGTTGCTGTTTTTATTGTTCTGCAAAGACTCCCTGCTTTCTATGGGGCACAACTTGAAAAAGGTGGAAGACCTATGTCCTGGAGTATAATTTGGAAAAGTT
The DNA here is from genome assembly GCA_004026705.1 of Nesogale talazaci. Taxonomy (NCBI): domain Eukaryota; kingdom Metazoa; phylum Chordata; class Mammalia; order Afrosoricida; family Tenrecidae; genus Nesogale; species Nesogale talazaci. The sequence goes on from PVJH01003000.1 coordinate 62,284, forward strand.
ATGAGGGTCTTCCCCCAGGAAGGAAGACTAGCTCTGTAAGATTTAGATTAAATCTGATGATATTACTTTCAAAATTTCCCTCAATGAAACTTCTTTTTAAATGTAGTTCAAGTTTCATATTTTCTACTTGTTAGTGAAGAATATATTTCCGTTCTTTTCAGAATAACTTCATATCTCTGCTGACCCAAATTCAGACAGCTTAACTTTCTCCAGCTGCCCATAAACATACTGAGTTCTCTCTCTCTCTCTCTCTATCTATCTATCTCTTTCTCTCTCTCTCTCTCTCCCCTCCTCCTCCTCCTCTTCCTCCTCCCCCTCCTCCTCTCACCCATACGTTTCTTCTGATATTTCCACTTTGTGAGAGAATGATAGATTTCTCAAGGAGCAGGCACTGAATTGTGAGTTGAGGTGGGGGATCCAGTATCTGACTATTTTGAAAATAATCTTCTGATGATTAGTATGGGTAGCTAACCTAGTATCACCTGGCCACAACACAACCAAGCAATAAATATGCAGCCAGTATTTTCCTTTTGCTGCAGAAAGTAGAAAACTCTTTGCTCATGACAGTCTTCAGCACCTCTCTTTACAGTGGTTCTCAACCTGTGGGTTGTGACCCCTTTGGGGATTCAAGAACCCTTTCACAGGGGTCAGCATGAAGACTGTTATCCATGCTGCACCATGTTTCAAGACAGAAACTTCATTTATTTGTCATAAAAATAATGAGCCCCAATCATTTCAAGAGATGTAGAAGACAGTGACTCTTGCACAGACCAACTGTCCAGTGTCCAAACTTTGATAGCAACAAGAGAAAAGCAGAATAAGGTCAGAAGATTGTCTGCTTTCCCTTCAGAGTGCTGAAATCATCTGTGCCTGCTAAAAACAACAGGAGACTGCTTCAAAATAATAAAAATAAATATTTCACAATATATAATCACATTGTTTTTAGGATTAATCACTATGCTTTAATGACATTCAATTTTTAACAATTAAAGTATATCCTGCACATCAGATATCGACATGATGATTCATAACAATAGCAAAATTACAGTTATGTAGTAGCAGCAAAAATAATTTTATGGTTGGAATTCACCACAACATGAGGAACTGTATTAAATGGTCACAGAAGTAGGAAGGTTGAGAACCACTGCTTAATAGATAAGAATTAAACAACACTTCTTCTTTATCTCTGATATGCACAGTCCCTTCCTGACCTGCCTAAATTTAAGCCTAAACCCGTTAGACTAGCCAGAACTATAGTAGAACCAGCTATCTTGGCAAAAATCATGTTTTAGACCTTTAAAGGGGACTGCAGATTATTTCCACACTTTCTGGAATGACCAGTCCAGCCTAATGTTATTCTCAACCCTCCCCATACCCAACCACCTTTTAAAACCTGTGTTTAACAATAACATAGTCACAATCTGTAGAATGACAGATCATCACTCTCTAGCATGATGGTTTTATTGGCATCAGAATAGAGTCTTTCATTCAGTAGACTTCAAACCAAACCAATTGAAATGAAACTGTGTCTTCTCCTGTAGCCAACAAGACAGATTTCTTTTCTGGACATACCTGTGAGTCTCCTCTAGGCTTTTGTCATTCTGATAGCATTTTCCTTCTGCTGTTACTCTTCCCCATGGTCTGTTTTGCTTGATTTCTTCTTGTGATCTCTCTGTGCCCTACTCCATGGCCTTCTTGCTGGCTCCAGGGCATCTCCCAGATGCTTGCATGCATCCACCTCTTCCCTGCCTTTACACAGCAGGTCAGACAGAGTTGCCTGTGAGGAATACGTTTGCCTTCAATGTAAAGCAGACTGTCAAAAAGCCATGGTTTGAGCTGTTTAACACTTTTTTTACCTTCCAATTGCAATGTTTATTAGACTACGAATCTGAAGTTGCATCAAAATATGCAATAGTGAGATATCATCAATGAAAATAGGTTTAGCCCCCTCAAAACCAATGCAGTTTGGAAGAGTAGACAAGTATGGGAAGGCAGATGAAGTTTTGAAATCCCAGCAAAAATTTTAAGATAGGCCAGGACCTCCTATAAAGCATGTACCCAGTTATCTTCTAAAAACTGGATTATTATTGGTCTCAATCAAATCTATGGACCCGCAAGTCTAAAAGGTAACCTACCATGACGTGAAATAGACCCAAGGATTTTTTATATGCATTATAACTCTTCGAGGGCTGACTTATATGTATATCCTGAACCATGACTTTTGTTCATTTTAATCTGCAATGAATGCCCCACCGAGCCTTAGATATTGGTGAGAATACTTTTCCGTCTTGGCATTCGCGACTCACTTGCTAGTGATTCCAAACACTTAGGTGCATGAAGCCAAGAGTACGTAAAAGTGCAAAATCTCAATGTGTGATCCCCTCCCCCTCTTCGTCTACTCTAGCTCTTCATTTTTCCAGACCCTATTCCCACAAGGACGATTCTGAGTGCCTACCAGCTGAGAAGTCCCTTGGGTGTTAATTGAACATTAAGACGTTGGCTGATAAAAGATATAACCACGTCCATGAAGATTTGCATTGCAAAAAGCACTGGATGGGGAAATAATGAATCTCTAAAGTTACATCTTTAAGGTCATTGATCCTGCCTGGCAACTGTCAGGTCTCAACCCACAGACAGACCCTTGTGTTCATCGCCTTTACCTGTGTGCACCTCACCTAGCCCCGAGTTACTTCCAGGTCGCTCTGCAATGAGATTTGCAGAGAGGAGGCATGGTGACTCAGATCCAAGGAAATGCATTCTCACATCTGCTCACCAGTGTGGTCCTCTCAGAGGATCGTGCAAAGCTTGAGACATCAGCAGTCATTCATCTGCAATTCTCCACCTCTCCAGACCTCTATCTACCAACCAAGGCTGCTTTTATTAAGAAATCTATACATAGGGCTGAGCCCCAGTGGCGTAGTGGTTGTGCGTGGAACTGCAGCCCACTGGGATGGGAAGGTTCAATTCCATTTCCACAGGAACAAAGGCTGGGCCTCCTACTCCCACCACCAGAGGGCAGTGATGCCCCCCCCCTGAAAAGAAATCTATACATAGCAGCACTAGGAAAGGTCATTTTCCATTTCCCATCCAAATTTGTATGCAAAAGATCTATTCTCACTGATTTTAACAACCATAACAAAGTCTAGTAATCACACCCAATAAAGCCATGGGACCTGCGGGACAGGGAAGAAAGCAAACAGGCAACTGAGTAGGGAAACCCAGATTGCTTCAGGGTTTTAGGAAGTGGCTGTTGGCGGCGTCTGTCTGCATGTCCGCTTTGCACAGACAGACAGACGGCACCTCAATCTTCCCGCCAGCCATATGGTTGTTCCGAGTGAGGCATGCCTGCTGTATGGAGGCTGTGTTCACCCATGCTTGAGTCAGACACACCAGACACTGCCACGGTTTTGCAAAGTGGAAGACATCATTATTGTCAAACAGTCAGAATCATAACATCCAAAGGAGAGATGTTTATTGTTTTTCAAATGACCCATGTCCATTTTCACATTGCTGAGCACACTATGGTTTGGGTCCGGTGCTGTGTTCATGTCACCACTGCCGCCAGCCACCAGCAGGCTGCCTGAGACATCTGTGTTGCTAGGCCTTACTGAGCCTTGCTTCACCAGGAAGAAGACTCCTTCGCTCAACCCCCACCACCCTACCCAACCCTGTCCTGCCCCCTCTTACCACCATACTGCCCCAGGCACATGCTTCTCAAGTGAGGGAGAGGCAGAACACACCCAGGGCTCTCTCGCCCTTTGAAAATAAGTGTCACAGCTCTTTCAAATATGCCGGCAAGTCCCTTAACCATAGGCATCTGTAATAAGATCCCAGAACAGGATCTTTCATGCCAATCCTTGCATGAACACACCCAGGCCTCTGCCCAGTATGTCCACATGGTTCCCCTCTTTTAACTCCACCAACACGCCCTCTTCCTGACAGTGCTGAGCTTTCCCTCAGTGACTGCCCAGTCTCCCCGTGCCAGCAAGTCCAACTTTATTCTCTCTTACTCTCCGACACCATCCTCAGAAAAGCTTTCTCTTCCCTATCTAGAAGCTTCTTCATGTCAACTCTGCATTCCAAGGACATATTCCACGACAGACTCTTCGTGGAAATTCTCCAAACCGTTGTGGGACTATCACTGTATAATGCTACTCCCTGTCAATTTCCAAGCAGTGCCACAACCTAATCATGATTCTTGATAGACTATAACTCACTCAATTTGCAGAGTTCCTGTCAAAGGCTTTGTGGAAGTTACAAGGTAGAAAGTCCACACACAGGCAGCAGGAGGCAGTCGACAAATAAGGATTTTATTAAGAACCTGGTGTCTGGAAATCATAGAGAAGAAGAGGAGTGCTCACAGCACCAGAGAGATGTGCTTAATCAGGGCAGCCCAATTGTTTAAAACATAGTCCCCAAAGCCCCTTGTTCCTTGACATTTACTCTTTGGGTGATATTAGAAAACTTCTGTAACTTTTCTAAATTTCGGTTTTTTTCGTTTGTAAGGTGTGAGAGAACAAAATAAGCCCACTTAATTTTAAAGGACCAACACTTATAAACAGCCTTGTGATGTATCATAACACCCACGAAATGGATGTGGCATAAGGGAGGAGGTGGAACGAGGGAGGGGTACCATTGCTGAGGTCAGATGAATCTTTGTTTAAAGCACAAAAATGCAGAAAGATGTTTACTTTTGTTCTACTTACTATGTCAAGGCATTTGAACTCATTGCAAATGATGGATACATGTGAGGAGAATGGGAATTCCAGAATATTTCATGGTGCTCTTACGGAACTGGCACATGGAACAAGAGGCAGTTGTGTAAACAAAACAATGGAATATTGCACGCACACACACACACACACACACACCATCCAAAGGAATATTGCAGAAAAGGTGTGTGTCCAGATTGTACTCTCTCCCTATAGTTACACAAACTATGTTGAGCAAATCGTCAGAGAAATTAGCTTATATGAAGAAGAATGTGGCCTCAGAATGGGAGGAAGATTTATCAACAACCTGCAACACAGAGATGACACAATCTTGCTTGCTGAAAATGGGGAGGGCTTTGGACCCTCGCTGTTAAAGAGCAAGGATTGCACAATTTCCTGTGGATTATGACTCAATATAGAACAAATAAACAAAGCCTTCACAATTGGACCATGAGGTGACATTACGATAACAGGAGAAAAGGTTGAAGTTGTCAAGGATTTTGTCTGGCTTGGTTTCACAAGCAAAGCTCACAGAAGCAACAGTCAAGAGGTCAAAAGACAGGTTGCATTAGGAAATCTGCTGCACAAGACTGTTTGAGAGCATTGAAAAGCTAGGATATCACTTTGAGGTTTAGGGTTTGCCTTTCCCAAGTCATGATATTTTCTACTGCCTCAATTGCATGTGAAAGTTGGACACTGAATAAGGAAGAATGAAAAAGAATTGTTGCATTTGAATCATAGTATTGGAGAAGACGATTGAACATAACATGGACTGCTGAAAAAACAAATCTGTCTTAGAAGAAGTAGAGCCAAAGTTCTCCTTAGAAGAAAGGGTGGCAAGACTTCATGTTCCATACTTTGGGCCTGTTGTCAGGAGAGACTAGTCCCTGGAGAACGACATGACATTTAGTAATGTGGAGGGGTAGTGAAAAAACAGAAAGACTCTCAAAGAGATGGATTGTCACAGTGACTGCTACAATGGGCTTGGGCTTGGGAAGCTTGTGAGTATGGTGGAGGACCACGGGGTGTTCTGTTCTGTCATGTGTTTCGGCACCAACTCTATGATATCTAAGAACAACTGTCGCAACACATGGAAACAGAGTTTTTAGATCATGAATGCAAATTTGATGTTAGGTTCCATGTGACATGATGGTTCTCCTGATGATAATTTAAATCTTCTTCTTTATTCATTCCTAACTTAAAAAACAAACAAACATGGATTAATAGCTGATGGCAGACCAACAGGAGCTTTAAGTAAATGGAGCTCCAGTTAAGAAATCAAAGGAATGTTCCATAAGTATCAGTCTTAAGATAAAATGGACAGGCAATGCCAAAATGTCAGTTTGCATCACCCACGAACTTTCTAAACACATGGATTCCTGAGATAACCTCCTGGAGAGTCTTACCCAGGAAATCTGCACAAAGGGCTCCAGCAATCTCAGATGCACCCTTCTGCCCATGTGGTCCTTAAAACAGCAACAACGTTTTACCCTGAATTAATGAATATTTACAGTCAAAATAATTGGTTTTACATTAGAAAAAAGTCATATACATTTTCTTTGAATTCATCCATGACAACCTTCTCAATGGACCCTCACTTTCCAACTCCCACTCTGTATTTCCTGCTTCCATTCATCCTCCTTTTCTGACTCCTTGAAGCTTATCCTGGCGTGAAGGCTGCCCTTTTAATTATAAGTGGCTGATTATTCTAGCAGAGGGGGGAGGAAGGGTCAGTTCAAAACCTGAAAGGTGACTAAAGGCATAGTCTTGGAGACCTTACCAATCTCTACCAGTTCAGTAAGCCTAGTCTCTGTTATGATTTTGAATTAAATTCTGTTTCATGCCCACCCCCTCCCCCACTCTTCAGGATCTCCATTTCAGACAGTTGGCAGTGATGGCTGAGTACCATTCTAGTTCTTCTGGTCTCAGGGTTGTGGAGAGGGATGGTTGAGTGGTCCCAAAGGCTGCTGACCTGGTTGTTTCTATATGTCTTTCATTTCCATCATCCTTACCTCCAGATGAGGAAAAGCCAATAGTTGTGCCCTAACCCTAGTAGCAAAATGGTTACGCGCTGGGCTGCTCACCGCAAGGTCAGTAGTTTGAAATCACCAGACAGTCCTTGGGAGAATGATGGGGCTTTCAATTCCATAAAGAGTCACAGTCTTGGAAACTCTCAGACTAATCAGTCCTACAGAGTCTCCATGACTCGCCATCAACTCAATGTAGTGAATTTGGCTGTATTTTCAGGTGGTCGGGGAGGGGGGGACTGCGTGTGTTAGATGTCATCTCAGAAGCTTATAAGATGCCAGTTGTTACTCACTGAAATTGGATGGAGAACATGGTCTTTATGAATCATGGTAAGCCAATTGACCTTAGTATCCCTCAAAACTAGGGTTCTGAGCCCCCATGTCTAATGACTCATATTTGTAAGATATTTGGGCTATGTTTAACAGGTTTTCATTTTTTTTTTGCTCTCTGTATGCTTCACCACATTCGCAGTGAAATCTGTAGCAAAGTAAATATATGTATGCAAATATGCTCTGTCGGGCCTATAAATATACTCATGGATGTATTCCCCCTCTCCCTCCCACATGAGTTCAGCCTGAGTGCATATCCAAGCATCTACTTGCAGGTAACCTCTGTTGTAGGATTGTGTGTACAGGAGCATTTGTTTCTGTCACATTTATGTATGCAGTATGTCCATTAATCATACTTTGAGTAGCACTAGAGTAAGTGCTGATAGAAGCTTGAAGTAAGCCAATCGCTGCACATAGGTATTATTTCCATGCATTTTCTCAGAAGCAAAACACCCTATGGATTTTTATCTTTGAAAAAGTAAAGGGGCAACTGTTTACAAACTCATGAAAGTACTTTTTCTCTAAATGAAAATATCTCACACATACAGGGAAACTTATAAAGCATAGTAGACAATGAGTTCTACAATATTGCAGGCAATAGTGTAAGAGGCCATCTGTGACAAGATCTGACCTTTTCTATTGCCAAAAAGCAAGCGTCAGCTGCACATGCAGACTCCATCCTCTATCTACTCTTCTACCGACCATCCCTCCAGCACTGCTCTCCATCAATGCTGGATGTGATCATTCGATGCAATATCCACTCAGAACTCACAGGCACTACTCAGAACTGTGCAGGGACATTAAGGAAGTTAATGCATCACCACAAGTCAATTCAGTAAACAATAAGGATGTAGTCATTGGTCCACAGCAACCCCTCTCCTCTGCTAGCAGCCAACTCTCTTTTTAGAACACGAAGCCCATGTTCTGCCTCACTCCCTATGTGACATTTTACAGTTGTAGCCCCAAGTCCTTGAGCCCTGCCCTCCCACCTCCTCTCCCCAGCTGCATAGCAGTCTGCACACAGAGGGGCATGGAAAGTAGTTGTGGCTGTCAGTTTGTGAGACAGACACTGAGACTCGATATTGGCATAGTTTGTGGATATAGGACCAGTAAAAGGTGGTCCAGGTGAGTGGGTGTCTCCAGGGACAGCAAGAACTTTCCTGGGTCAGCATAACATAGATCCCCTCAATTACATCTTTATAAATGAGGGGGAGTACAGATTGGGGACCTAAAGTCTATCTGTAGGCGAAGTGACATCCCCTTTCGTAAAGGTCACAGGGACATGACAAGCCAGTAAGGATGCCATGTAGCAACAATGAAATTTGCAACTTTCCTATAGCTCTTCGATGCTTCCTCCCCCACCAGCACAATCCCAATTCTACCTTACAAACCTGGCTAGACCAGATGAGGTACAGATAGAAACCAGAAACATGGAGAATCCAGGACAGATGATCCCTTCAGGGCCAGTGGTGAGAGTGACAATACTGGAAGGGTGAAGGGAAGGTAGAATAGAAAGGGGAAACCAATTACAAGGATCTACATATGGCCTCCTCCCTGGAATACAGACAACAGGGTATTGGGTGAAGGGGGACATTGGACGTTGTAGGATATGACAAAATAATAATAACTTATAAATTATTTAGGGTTCATGAGGGAGAGGGATGCATGGAGGGAAGGAAAGTATGAGGAGCTGATACCAGATGCTAAAAAGGAAAAAAGATCGTTTTGAGAATGATGATGGCAATAAGTGTGCAAATGTACTTTGCATACAATGGGTATATGCATGGATTGTGATGGGAGTTGTATGCACCCCCAATAAAGTGATTAAAAAAAAGAAACAATAGATCTCCTCCCATACCAATCTTTGTGGATTCAAATGGCAAAGTCCACCCACCCACCCAAAGTAAGAAATATGGATGAGAGTGCTATTGATTGTGGCTGCAAGGGAGGAAGCCATCCCTTTGAAATGGCCCCATGGGCCTGAGGTATCTCTGATAGCTGAAGGTTCACATAACCCTAACTTACAGCCCATAGACCTAGCCATCTCCATAAGTGAGCAGTGGTGGTGGATCCTTGCAGAAAAGATCAGGAACCTTTCTAGGAGGCGCTAAAGTAGTTAGGATCCAAGGTGATAGTTTATGGATCCAAATAGAATAGAAACACAGTAAGAAGACTTAGAGAAAAGAAGTTGGTAGAAATAAGATGATGAGTCCTGTTGATAGGTTACCTAACATTAGCCCCATTTGGGAACTGGAGGGCAGTCCGGATGCTTGGAATAATGATCAGAGAACCAATGGACAAACTGAAGCTGTAAGACAGAGGGTAAGAGAAGCACATATGTGCATGTAGTACCTCCAGTTGTAAGGTCGATATGAAGACGTACAGCTCAGAAACCCTCGGGGCAGTTCTACCCTCTCCTGCAGGGCTGCTATCCACTCGATGGCAGTGTGGATGAGACTCTAAGTCTGATCTCCTCTTCATAGTGGAGAGAGTGCATCAAACAACTGACCAACCTCAAGTTTCACTGCTTCGGGCCCCAGTGTTGGGCACCTTAAGTAGCAGTTCTTTAGAGGCCACGGTTCAGATGTCCAGGATGTAGATGGGAACAGTCAGTGCCCACACACAGTCCTTAAAACTCTGTGCTTCATCTAATTAGAGAATTGACCTGATGATAGAATATCAAGTTCCTTAAGACTATTCCTCCTGTCATTTGGTATCGGCATTTATTTCCCTACTAATCCTTCTTTCCTTATTCCAGAAATAGAAAATTTGCAGAGATTTTCTTTTTCATTATGAGAAACCTGCCCTTAGGATAGAGCCACAAGGGTGAATATGTCTTTCCCTGTACTGAAATTATTAAATCCAATTTCATTTTTTAAAACTTTTATTATAAAAGTAATATGTGATCTATGCCAAAAATTTGAGCAGTATAGGAAAGCATGAAAATGAACAAAATTCCCTGACCACACACTTCTGGCCCTCCTAGTCCTTTTAAGAATGTGACCAAGATCGTGTAGCTATTGTTTGTTGAAACACAAGAAACTCTCTAAAAACAAATACATGTGAAATAATTTATAGAAAAAGCATAATATAGTAGCGCTTAATGAACACTAGCTAGATCCAGGCTTGCTTATTTCGAGTGTATCCCACCTATAGCATATATATTAGTTTGTATGGAATTTTTATGTGAGAACTCTCATAGTCTATATTATGCTGCTATGTTTTATTTCTTTGACTAAGCATTACCTTGGAGTCTATTTATAACCAATGTATCTTTTTCAACCTATGTTTTTCTTCCACTTCCTGTCAAACTCACTGGCTGGCACTCCAAGCAATACACCTTTGTTAAATGATTATTTTTAACTGTGCTAAGAAGCCAGGTGAATCTGTCTGTTCACCCTAAATTTACACACATACATATACGTTGTATATGCCTTTTATGCTAGAATATGTGTGTGTTTGGCTTGACTTCCTCAGCTTTCAGATGTACTTCACCTCTTCCGTATTTGCCCCCTACATGGTTAATGTTGTCTTCTTACCTACAGTTACCTTCCTCGGGTAATAGACATTTTCAAGTCCCCCCACTGCCATCCTGTGGATTCCAACTCATAGATATCATATCCATAGGATTTCTCAGACCAATGAGCTCAACTTTCTCCAGTAGACTACCTGGTAGTTTTGAGTCCTTGGTCTTGTGGTTAGCTGTCCAGTGTTTACCAGACAGTGCCATCAGGGGTAAATAAGTCCTAAAACACAATCATGAATACAAAGATGGTTTTCCTGCAGCCATAGCCTGTTGCTTAGAAGGAATCTTCACGTGAATGTTCTTGAAGTGTTCCGTATTCAACAGAAAGTTGGTTTCATCACTCACCACATCGCTTCTCCAACATAAAAATATCATCCAATGCACAAGTGGGTCAAACATAGCACCTGGCAGCCACCCATCCCCTGCCCTCAGATCCCACATTAATTAGAGGAGAGCTGGTGAAAGTAAGCAGTGCCTTCCTCTCAGCTGGCCTCCCTGGGCTCAGATACTCTTATGGGCTTTCTTCCTCTCACCCCTTGCAACCTCGGCGGTGGCCTTTTTTCTCTCTCCCTTTGTTTATATTTAAAAAGAAGCGGAGGAACCATCCTCATGCCACGCTCCCTAAATGAAGTGACTTGTCAAATCGGAGACTGTGGCAGTAATCTGAAAGGCAGTAAATTTAGCGACCCTCGCTTGCACTGACAGCTTGTCACGCACTTGAAGCATAAATAGCAGTGGAAACAAATCGCTGCTGTTTTCCTATTAAGCTTTGGCCCACTGGCCTCCTGGCCTTCCAGGCGCTCAGAAGAGCAGCTGCTTTCAAGAGCAGGCGCAGAGTTTCCCTGTCCTGCTAGGCCTTTGTGGGGCCAGACTCTTGACTGCTGCTGGGCTCTTCCTCCCGACTCGACAGAGCCCTTAGCCAGTGTCAGGGTGCGGTGGAACTGCTACACAAAGACATCCCCACCCCCTCCTCCAAACTGTGAACTCCTTGCGATCCCATCTTGGGCTAAAAACAGGAAGCGCATTGCTGGACTCCTGGCCCTGACTTGTGTTGATTCCCGCACAGTCTGTCGATGGCTCTCCACCTCGTGCAAATGGAATGATTCAAAGAACTCACTTCAGTTTCCGCTGAACTCTCCCCGTGCCTCCCCCAGCCTGACTCACACGCTTTTCCCTTCATTATTTATTTATTGACTCTAAGCAGGAACATGTCTCCAAATTAGATTAAGCAGATCATTCGCACGGAAGCAAGCTGAAGAAGCCGGGCGGGCTTTAGAGGGTGAGCCCAAAGGAGGTCACTAAAGAGAGGGCCAGCTGGGGGGACAGTCTGCTTTATTTAATTGCCATTCAAAGTCTTCCGCGGCTACCTTACAACTCTGCTCAGCCATACTTCGGTGGTGCCAAGGCCCCGCTGAGTTTAACACATTCACTCACTAGACGGCCATTGATTTATGTGGCTCTTGAAAACAGCCACCGCTGCTCTGCTCTCTCTTGATATTGAATCCTCCGGCCTGGCAGTCACCAGTGACAGGTGGGGAAATGTCCCTGCGGTTCTGATATTGATGGGGAACGAGCGGGGTGGTGGCAGCCTCTGTCCAGCTATCCTCAATCCGTACCCCTCCCATCCTGGTGAGTGGACCTGAAAGGATCAAGGCCTACTAGAGCTCTTTATTATTATTATTATTATTATTATTATTATTATTGGCTATTTTATGGTGTTTCTTTTCAGTTTCTCCTCTGTGCACCTGCTCCTGCTCCTAGCCAGACTGGGGGGTGTCCATGGAGCAGGATAGGGATGGCTCGCTTTATGGCATCCTGCCACCTGATAGAAATTTGCTGCCACCCCTCTCCATATATGACATGATGTCAGCCCAAGTTTTCTGCCTTCCCCTTGTTTCTGAGTGCCTGTGGACTATTGTGAGAATGTCCCTTCCATGTGTGATAAGACCATGTCAGGATGGTGCTCCCTATGTCCATTCCACAAGAAGTCTGCCCACCCAGGTTCCTGAATGCTACCCAGAGTGGTGACTGTCTCGGAACCTGCACACTGTGGGGGAAGGGGGTACCTGATGAGTGAAGGAGACTCCAGGGAGGGTCAGGGTATAAGAACATGACATGCAGCTGCTATCCCCTCCGTGTACCCTTATCGTGGATATTGCCATTCTCTCAGCATCGAGCCAAGATGCTGCCTCCCAGTCCTTCTCAACACCGTACCCTGTCCATTCACCAGAGTTGACGATGACTGTGTATCAGTTCTTGAATAACCACCTTCACGTTCACAGTGACTTATAGTGATTTATATATTAGGACTGAAGTTGAGCAACTGGCACCAAGAGTGCATAGTGTTGGGAGGGGGAGGGGGAGGGAAAAAAGGAGAGCTGATACCAAGGGCTCAAATAGAAAGTAAATATTTGGAAAATGATGATGGCAACATAGGTACAAATACGCGCAGTAGAGTTGATACGTGGATTGTGATAAGATCTTAAGAGATTCCAATAAAGTGATCTTCCAAGAAAAAGAGAGAGAGTACATGGTGTTTGCATGCCAGTGAATTCAAACAAATAGAATTTCATCTTTATACATCATGTTGCCTTCAGAAAACAAAACCAAGAAAGGGGAGAAAACAGAAAGAGGGGAGAAAGAAAGAGAAAGAAGATGTTTACATGTCCAGCAGGCATTGTTTCTTCTCTTTTTCGGGGGGAACCATCACTGTCCTCTGGTGGGAGTGGGAGGCCTAGCCTTGCTCCTGGAGAGCTACTGCTGGATTTGAACCTCCAAGCCAGTGGGCCGCAGTCCCGCATTCAACCACTACACCATCGGGGCTCAGGCCCTGTTTCTTCTCTTTTTTGGGGGTGGTGGTGGGGGGCATCACTGCCCTCTGGTGGTGGGAGTAGGAGGCCCAGCTTTGCTGTTGGATTTGAACCTCCAACCCAGTGGGCTGCAGTCCCGCACATAACCACTACACCACCGGAGCTCTACACCACCAGGGCTCAGCACCTCTGTTTCTTCTCTTATGGTGGGGTTTCTAGAAGAGTAAAACTGGTGACATTTCTATACGAGAGAGCAATTTTATAAAGAAAATTACTCATACAGTTGTACAAGTGAGCAAGTCTAAGGGGCAGGTCCCATGCCCATGGGTCAGATATGACACTGGAGGCATCGTGCGACAAAGGCTGATGAATAGGCAGATGCAGCCACATCTGCAGGTCAGATGTCAGACTTCTGAGGGCTCCCAATATCTCCAGGCAATATGACAAGCTTTGGACTAATGTTCAAAGAAACAAAAGTCAATCAGCCAAATTTACCCAAAAGTACCCAGACCCAGGAAAAAGCAAAAAAGGTTTTTCACAGCATCCATATATATAGGAAGCAGGCCACTCTTTTTTTTAATCCTTTTATTGGAGGCTCATACAACTCTTATCACAATCCATACATAAGCATACATAAGTCCATTGTCTGTCAAGCACATTTGTACATCCACTGCCCTCATCATTCTCATAAGATTTACTTATTTTCTAAACCTTTGACATTGGCTCTTCATTTTTTCCCCTCCCTTTCTGCTCCCCCACCCATAAACCCTTGATAATTCATAAATTATTATTCCTTTGTCATATCTGATGTCTCCCTTCACCCATTTCCTAGTTGTCTGTACCCCAGGGAGGAGATTATATGTAGATCCTTATAATTGGTTCCCCCTTTCTTAGCCCCCACCTCCTTCCCTCTACCCTCCTGGTATCACCGCTATCAACACTGGTCCCGAAGGGTTCATCTGTCATGGATTCCCTGTGTTTCCAGTTCCTATCTGTGCCAGTGTACATCCTCTGGTCTAGCCAGATTTGTACAGTAGAATTGAGATCATGATAGTGGGAAGGAGGAAGCATTGAAGAACTAGAGGAAAGTTGAATGTTTCATTATCACTACACTGCACCTTAGAACTGGAAGCTCATTTGCATCAGGGTGGTGAAAAGGTGCTGCATTCCACTGTAATCCGATCCTGTTCTGGAGACTTTCCCCTGATTGGCTGTCGTCATACAACATTGGGTCATGAGGACTTACTAGGGTTAACTGCCACTGGAAATCCCAGCCCTTCCAACCTGACACAAAACCTGCCATGTCCTTGGTATTCTTGTGTGCCTTTGAGAGAATATTGAGCTACCTTCTGTTTCTTGTCAACGTCCTCAAAGCCTGTCTCGCACCCAGATTATGCCCTCTGCTGACATTGCACTCCGCATTTCTTCTGCACGAGGATCTTTATTCCAGATAGGAGCAAAGCATCTGTTTCACAACTTCTTGAAAACAAATAACTTTCAGGAAGTTATCCGTGCTGTGCTCACTTCATTCTACACTCCCCTAGCTGTTGGCATCCACGTTCACCACTAGCTTCACATTGCTACTGCAGAAGTTTCTCTGGAGAAAGGGGTTTCTAAGGGTGCATTTTTCTCTCGGTTTGGCCCCTCCAATTCTCTCACTAAGGTAGTTAAATGATATGGATAGACATCCTAAAAGAAAAGCTAATGTTTTACTTTCTCCTTTTTAAATCTATAACTCAGCTGCCTTGCTGGGTAAATTCCCCAAATGTGTCTTTTCACAAGTTAAAAATTGAGCAGACTCAGGAAAAAAAAAAATCTGGCTATCGTTGGCATCTCCCTGGGTTCTAATTATAAAAGGATGCAGGTCTTCTTGGGGAAAAATGGACTCCAACGGGTCCTGGTTCAGACCTGGTTCAGATTTCAGCTCTCTGTTTTGTTAACCTTCTAACCTTGGCCAAGTTCCTTGCCCTCTCTCAGTGTCTCCTTATCTGGGCTCAACCTTAAGGCTGCAGGGAACAAAATGAGAGACTCTATGTCAGTCCCCTGCACAGTGTCCTGCAAGTGTTTAATAAGTGGCAGCTTATTCAGCAATGATTGCACAGTATTAATGGAGCACTCAATATGCTGCCGCATTGGGCTGCACACAGGGTGGACAAGGAGCGAGCGAAGTCAGAGGTAGCCCTTTCTGGGGTGAAGTCGTACAATAGCCAGTATCCATACAATCCCTCTTTAGAGAACTAACCGTAGAGATTTTTCGTTTGAACCCAGCATTTAGAAGGGCAGGGCAGTTTCTAAAAACTGACACCAAATGAAGGGTAATAGCCAAATATGAATAAAATAACAGATGTCACGGCCTACGACTGAAAAGGATGTGTGAAAGGCAGTCTCAGGTTGGATGCCAAACTCCAGCTATGGCGGCTCACTGATTTTCTGCAGGTGAAAAACAAAAATGCAAACCGTGATGAATTGGATCCCTTTGGGTGCCAGGAAAAAGAATGCAGGGGCGTTCTTCTTTATTTGGCCCAGGCTCTTTCATAGAGCCAAAGCCAGTTGTGAATCTTCCCTGGCATTGTGCTTGTCACTGGTTTCTGACTTCTAACTATATCCTTTGGGGTTGCGGAAGGCAAAGGTCCAATTTGCATAATCCACACCCCGTCGTGTCTCACTATTCATATAGGGAACATTTCTACAGCGAAATAACCCACCCCTTTCCATTCCATGCAGCTCAAATATCTTAATATACAGATGCATCTTTCTCTAGAGAATCCTCTCTGCTCTCATTTCCATTCCTCTAACACATCTTTACAATCACCCTCATGGTATCATTCCTCCCAGGCTTTTTGTTTGGTTGCCGATTGGCTGGGTCTTTGCTCTCTTACCTTCAATGCATTTCTCTTCTGGCTGCCTCCTTCTTTTCCTTTGATTATTCCTTCTGGCAACTGTGACTGCCCAGCCCACCACCTCCTCCTTTGAGTCACAGATCCTTTACCACTCTTCCCGCCTCCCTTTGGTAATGACAAGGGGGGTTGGAGAAGCAGTTTCAGCCTTTGGACAGCAACACACTAAACTACAGCGGCTCTTTCTCAGGTGGGTTATGCAACTGAGAAACCAAACCTTTAAAAGATCGGGGGAGGGACAGGAGGAGTACAAACAATTTTAGTTTTGGCCTCGTTTCTAAATTTCTTTTACTCGTTACAATCCTCCCTTTTAAAAAGAGCGTGTGTGTGAGGAAGGAATGTAGGGACAAAAACAAAAATAAGAACAGATGAGTAGATCCTGTGGGGTAAGGGGGAAGCTACAAGCTACGCACTGTAGGAACAGACACTTGTTAGAGCAATTGAAGTCAGCCCAGGAGACTTCAAATAGCATCATTGATTCACAGCCATCTTTCCTTCTATTTTTTTAGGCAGAAGTTCACAGTGTACATTTGTTGAATCTCCTCAACCACAGACATATATAAACACCCAGACACACAGGCTTGAAGAACAAGGCTAGCCCCCTGCTTCGCTTTTCATTCAATTTTATCTGTGCTAATGTTTACAGGTATTGTTTCTTCAATAACTTAAATGCAAATATACAAATTGAAGTGAGTATAAAGGAATGACTACCACGTTTCCAAAAACATCTGCCCTTTCATAAAAGAATGTTCAACTGAGACATTGTTCTGACAAGATTTGTCGCAAAACAATGGTGTATCAGGGTGGGGGAATGTCTCATCTGGTTCATCATGTATCAGAATCCTCAAAACTCTGCTTTTATAATGTCATGGAACACGCAAATTTAGAAAACATCTCCCCATTTGATTACTTCTATTTCAATGAAAAAGAAATTATCTATAGCTCTATATAAAGGACTGGAAGTCACGCGTTGAGGAACTGATCAAGAATAAGCCTGCTTTGTTCCTGACCAAATGCTGTGGATCTTTGTGATTATGTTTGCTGTTTTCCCGGAGCCTCAGGCTGGTGCAAATGGCTAACACACTCAGCTGCTAACTAAAAGTTGGAAGTTTGAGTCCACCCAAAGGCAACTCTCACAAAAGCCCTAAGGATCCACATTCGAGAGGTGAAAGTCATCCCTGAAGTCCCTATGCAGCAGAGATCTACCTTGACACCTATTGTGCCATCAGGAGTTGGAATTGGACAGGACAACTGGATTTTTCCTGTTGTTGTTTTGGTTATTTTTTGGTGTACACAGTCTCTGAAATAGTAGAGAAAAAGTTGTGTGTAAATAAATAACTAAGTGCATGTATGTCAAGAGAGAATACATAAGTTCAAGAGGAAAAGAGAGAAAGGAAGCTCTTGGAAAAGTTATTTCAAATGGCCGTTTGTGCACAAGGCCCGATTGACCATGGAAGTCAAAGTCAATAGACATTTTGGATGTCAAATCCACAAGTGTCACTTGAGAGATAATATAATCCCAAAATTTAGGAAGTGGCATTTGGTGTACTTTAAGTTATTTGTAGCTCGTTTGCATCTTCCTTGGGGAGCACAGTAAAGAAAGATTTCTTCTTTACTCTGGCTTTCTTTCCAACTTATGAAGAAATACTAAAAGAACTGATATGTGCAACCTGAGTAAACTGTGACCAAGTATAGGTGTGCTATTTGTGTGCAGGAGTTTGAAAGGTGCATACACCAAGATAGATGAACATTGTTTAGCCTGTTATCTGGATATGCTCATGCTTCTTTTGACTTCCATGATGCCTTCCTGAACGTAGAAGGTTATGTGGTTTGGACATTGTGTGAATATCATATTATATACAGGCATCCTCAGGATTGTGAGCTAGTTCCATTCTTCAGTCTGTCTTTAATTTGAATGTGTTCATGAATCAGAATCGTTAGGGGACTAGTTCATAACTGCATGATGCATATAAGTCAGATGTCATACATAACCCAGCGACTGCCTGGATTAGTTTTTGTCCTTGTTTACTTCAAACTTCAATATTCTGGTATTTTATATATTTCAAACTATTTCTGCAAGTTTGTTCTCATTGTTAAATCTTGTATTTATTCTAGGATATGGTGTTTAGTTTAAACCTCCATATGTTTAATATATTCTTGTGTGTCCTGGTGACCATGATGAGTCACGTAGCATCCATTGGGCAAAGTCTAGCAACATATATGCTCATGGCCCCATCCTTTGTAAAACCTATATTAATATAAGGCTCTGTAATATAAGGCTCCTTGAAAGAGGTGGGACCAACAGTTCTGGAAATACCTGGGGTTGGGGGTGAAGGCAGTAGAGGAAGGGGGCAGTGAGGAGGTAGAACTATAGGTAGGAGAAAAGCTAGAATATTAGAGTCAATAACAAGGGAGAAATAAAGAAGGGGAAGGGTGTTGAAGCAACCCCAAACTAGCAAAGAGGAGGTACCAAGAGACAGAAATAAGGCAAAAATGACAGTGGGGCTGGAGGAAGGTAAAAGGAAACAGGGGAAGGACCTAGGAAGCAAAGAATTAGATAAAGGTATAAACATAGAAGTGTACATAAGGAACTACATTAATCCACAAAAATAGAGGTATTGGCCTATGTACATATATTTAAATGGAAATACACTGAGGTAGAGAAGGGACAACAGGTCTCTGCTCATACTCTCCATCAATACAAGAACCCTCTTTGTTCCAACAAATTGGCAGATGTTCACCCTCCTGACTTAATCACTGAAAATAAAATGATGCATGTGTTAGTCCGGGTAGACTAGAAGAACAAAATTTCAGAGACACGCATATAGGTATAAGGAAAAGGTTTGTATAAAAAAGGAATGGGACATGGAGAAAGCATCCCAGCCCAGTGCAGTTCAAAGTCATAAGTCCAGTATTAACCCATATGCCTGAAATCAGTCTATAAAGTCTTCTTCCGACTCACAAAGTCACAGGTCAGTGGGTGCAGAATCCCGGTGCTGGCAGGGCACCCTGCCTCCAGGGTTCAACAGCAGAAGCAACTCATCGTTGGCAGAGATCTCCATCTGGCTGCCCCAGCTTCAGATGTCTGGTTCCATCAGGGCAAAGCCGTGTGTTCTCTCCGCCGGCTCCTCCAGCTTCTCAAGACTCTGCCAGCTTGTCTTGTCTGTGAATAATCGTCTCTGAAACTAACTCCCAACAACTGGGGAAGATAGCTTCTCATCTTCATGAGGGAAATACCGCGAGATTTCCCAGGAGTCTCTGGTGAAAGCCGTGCCCACCCCGAGGCCTCATCGGCTACTCAATGGCTATCTCCAGATTAACAGGTCAGACTCCACCCCTACATTTCAATTATAAAATTAACATAAGCACATGACTGCTACAGATGCATAAGCAAATGTGGTGAAGAAGGCGGATGGTACCTGGCTATTAAAGGATATAGTGTCTGGGGTCTTAAAGGCTCGAAGTTATGCAAGCCATCATTCAGCAGAGAAGCAACAAGCTCACGTGAAAGAAGGATATTTCCAGTGTGATCTTGAGGAGTCATTGAGACTCAGTAATAGGCATCAGAAGACACATAACAAACAAACAAAAACATGTTGTTGAAAATGACGGGGATTGGAGCAGAGATCCAAAGCCCATCTGTGCGCAAAGGAACAATCCCCCCAAAGAGGGGCCACAGGGAAGGGATGAGTCAACCAGTGTGCAGTAAAGCACTGATGAAACACTAAATTCCTCTGGTTCCTAGAGGTTTCCACAACCTCCACTACCATGATCCCAGTGCTGCTTCTCAATTCACACTAGACCTAAATATGTACACAAAAATTGATAAAAGATGGGTGTTCACAACACACAGAATTCAAGAACAGAAGTGGGAATAGAGATACCAGAAGGGTAGGGGGAAGAGAGAGAGAGGAAGGAAAAAAGGGTGAACCAATCATAATGATCAGTACATATGCTCTCCAAGGAGAAAAACAAGGGGGAAGGGAGACAGCGGTAAGTTTGAGATATGACAATAATAATAATTCACAATCTATCAAGGGGCGGGAATAAGAGGAGCTGACTCCAAAGGTTCAATAGAAAGTAAATGTATAGAAAAGACTGAAGGCAACATATGTTCCTGATGCAAGTGATACATAGATTGTAACAAGAGATGTAAGGATCCCCAATAAAATGAACTTTTAATTAAAAAAAGAAGGTTCCTTGCTTGAATGTGGGTATGAGTAAAGAAAGACAAAACCAGGAATAATAATGAATATCTTATTAATCTATCCAGTTATATATAAATAGACTAATTCTAAAACATCTCTGTGGAAATATGTTCTAGATAATGTTCAGAACTTCAGAAACAAATCATCGAAAATATTTCATGGGTGCTTTTTTTGTGTTTTTGGGATTGCAAAGTTTCCTCAAAACTTGTGATACTGAAAACTGGCAGTCAGTAGACTTGAAACTTGAACTGTTCCTGACAGGTGGATTTTCAGAATGCTATCAAAGAGTCCCTGTGTTCTATTGGGAAGCTAGTTAACAGACTTAGCTGAATATTTAGACAGTGAAGTTATCTTCAAGCTGTCTGTTATGTTGATCTGGCCATCAGGGGATTTCCAGAAAAGGAAAACAGCTTGTGGCATTTGAGCAGAGCTATTAATTGGTCCCACTTAGTGTGGGATGACCAGGAGCAAAATTCCATAAGGGTGACAGGACGATATTCTTTAAAACAATTCTCAACTGCTCTATTCTGACCCAAGCATCAGTGGAGCTTTGGAATGGGGGAGGGAGAGAGGGGACCAGATTTCATGTTACCTAGGGTTCAGGTCCGTAGGCCATTGTAGTGAAGTTCTTCCCCTTTCTCTACTCTCTTCATCTCTTTCCCTTCATCTCTTCATCTCTTTCCCTTATTTTCAACCTTACACACTGGCTTCCATTTCTCTCGCTTTCACTCTCACTCTTGTTCTGGATATTCCATAAGAGGAAGATTTCAGTCGATTTTGCTAAGTTTGAGATTTTTTTACTATACTGTACAAAAGCACACAATCAACTCTGTAGGTCTTTCCTAAAAGGATCTCCAAGGTCTTGATCCCAACAGAGTCAGCCAGTATTTTGTAGTTTCCTATCCCAATCTCAGTTGATTCAGACCTTCACAAACTCCATCATAAGTAGTACATCCTCTTAGATCTGGTTCATAGCCTGTGTTAGTCCGGGTAGACTAGAGGAACAAATTTCATACACACACATATGGATATAAGGAAAAGGTTTATATACAAGAGAAATAGGACATTAAGAAAGCATCCCAATCCAGTCCAGTACAAATTCATAAACCCGATAATAATCCATATGGCTGAAATCAGTCTATAAAGTCTCCTTCTGATTCATGAAGTCCCAGGTCAGTGGGTGCAGAATTCTGACACTGGCAGGTCTCAGGGTCCATCAACAGCATACTACTCCAGCTTCAGAGGTCTGCCTCCATCAGGGCAAAGCCGTATGGTCTCTCCGCCGGCTCCTATAGCCTCTCGGATGCCGCCATCTTCTCCTTTCCGTGACTCATCACCTCTGAGACTAACTCCCAACAACTGGGGAAGATAGTTTCTCATCTTCATGAGGGAAATATCACGAGATTTCCCAGAAGTCTCACGAGAAAGCCATGCCCACATGGAGACCTCATTGGCTACTCAATGGCTATCTCCAACTTAACAGGCTAGACTCCACTCCTACATTTCAATCATAAAATTAACATAAGCACATGACTGCCACAAAGCCTGAATTTCAATGGTGATATAGTTAGAGACTGAGCATGAAAACCCACACTTTCAAGGAAGAGTTTGGAAAAAAATCTTTGTGAGGAGAACCCTCCATAATCTGAAAGAGAAAAATCACTTCTTCACTTTGGATGAAAGTTATTTTACAGTTTGATGTAACTCCTGTTGCCAGCACTTCACTAACATCCCCCCACAGCCCATACAACTGGGTACACCTCCCCGCTCCTGACCCCTTGCTTCAAGACTTTAGCGAATGATTGTGGACCGAAATAATCAGCCTTCTTGGTTCTTGATCACGGCAGTTTAGAAATGAGGTATATTCTGCCTACACAGCCCTCTAGAAAATGAGCCACAGTTGCCCTGTGTGAAACTTTTCTTGACACCACACCCTTGCTTCTTGATTCTTTTCCATCCCGGTCCCATTTCCCCTATTCACCTGTCTGCTTATTTGTTAGTGTGTTTCCCACTATATCTCACTTCCTCCTTCATCACTTTTATACATTTTTTTTTCTTTCTGTGTTCTTCTTTGGAACCTGACCTCAGGCAAAGCACATTACCAAACTATTGGAAAGCCACCTGGATTTAGTACTTACATGTAAAAAGAGGTGATCTGCTGCATATTTTATACTTTAGAAAACAACATTTTCTAAAAACCTTTGTTTCTGTTTTTCAGGAAGAGAATTTGAAGGGGAAGAAGAGTACCTGGAGATTCTTGGCATCACCAGGGAGCAGTCAGGCAAATATGAATGTAAGGCTGCCAATGAGGTCTCCTCGGCGGATGTCAAACAAGTGAAGGTCACTGTGAACTGTGAGTATGGGAGAAACCAGCAGGGGCTATGTGTCCAGGGTCCACCTCTGCCACCAGTGTATGCTAATGATCCCATTAGCAACATAACACTGCCTTAAAGAAGATGCTTTTCTGGCAGGCCCCCACTTTGATAGGGTGGACGTGCACAAAGAGAGGATCAGGCCTTTGAATTTTATTAATAGATACTATCAACTCTATAAATCACCCATAATGCACTTAACAACCCCCTCTGTGTTTTCCTCAGGCTGCAGAATTAGGAGAACATGGTCAGACCACATGAGCTTTTCTAGCAATCACTAGTTGATATTCATGGAGGCCAAGGTCATACTACTTTAGAAAGGGGAACAATTCATATCTGGTCTAATTAGAAAATTTCATCTTAATGCATTGTTTGTCAGAAGGGAATAACCCAAGATCATATTTTATCCTCCACTACTTAACTAATTGACCTTGGGAATATATGTAATCTACTCTGGTCAGATACCATGTGGCCCTAAAGGCTAGCAGGGAGGGCTGATAAGCTCCTTCTGGTTATCTATTTGTCCCAAAGTATGTGCATTAGAAAGTAAGATTTCACTAAGATGCATAGGTAAGTGGGCACACTTTGAACCTCTCAGATGAAAGAATCTTTAGATGTAGTTCAAAAGTGGGGGGAGGGAGGAATACATGTGATATGTGTCACCCAGCAAAGGGAATAAAGAGAATTCATTTACTCTGTTCAGTTAGAAGTGACTTTCCACAACATTCAAATTCAGGTTGCCATACCACACAATTGTGGCCAGTAACATAGACAAAGGAATGTCCTGGCAGTTCTTTTCTTCTGGGTACACAAACATCACACCCAGAGTCAGACCCGCCAAACTGAGCCAAACTCACTGTCAGCAAGTCCATGCCAACTCACCGAGGGGGAATTGTCCCCATGAGCTTCCAAGACTTGAACTCTTACATAGGCACACATGCACCTTCCATGGGCCCAGATAAACATATGTACTCACATACACACACTTGTAGTCACACATGCATTCACACATGTGTCCATAATGTACACACACAATGCACATTCACAAGACACCCTATCTCGTATTTTTGAATGTGTCTGTGTGATTTAGCATTTGAGGAGTTAGATACTTTCTGTCATCTTTGGTCCTGTATGTTGTGACTATATACAAACTACAATTTGTTCAATAACCCTGGCAGGTAGATCGATACTCAGATCACTGACTCTATTTGGAGTTGAAGAAACTGCAGCCCAAGGAGATCAAGTTGCTTTAACATAATGACATAGAAATCAAGTTTGGGAAGAGATATGGACTCAGATCCATCGGACATAAAAGCCCATGGGGGCTTTGGGAGGAAGGTGTAGACTAGTGACTTCTCTCTCACAGAAAGCCCATGAGATAAACACCATCAGTCCTTCCTCATCAATGTGGGACAAAAAACACTTACTTTGGACCCCAGATTAGGCTGTACTGCATGCTTCAGAGAGCCTTGGTCTGAAAGAAACAGCAAACTGTCCTTTATCCCAGACCTAGGCGGCTCTGCAATCGACACAACTGCCATCGACATTTATGGCCCTCATTTCTAAGGAGCAGTGACAGCATTTGATGAAAACTGAAGGGCTTTTATCCCTAGCTATCTACAATTTTTTTTTTTTTTTAGTAATTGAGTTTTGAAATGCCAGTATTACTATTCTTTTCCAGTACTGGGTGTGTTTCAAAGACACATTAATGATCTCAATGTTATAAAATGCTCTAGGACCTTTTTTTTCACATGAAAGGCAATTTCTCTGGGTGTTTATATAAGTTTATAATGAGGTTAGTGAGCTTCTTTTATGTACACACAGCCAGGCAATCATCTTCCACCTCTTCCCTGACTTTTGCCGTCAAGATTTCATTTTCTCTTAATTGACCTTCATCTTAATTAGATTTCTGAAAGTCCAATCATGGAATACATAGAAAATATTTATGCTTCCATTGTGTGAAACATCAAAGTGGTCGGAATTGCAGATGGCTCCCAAGATCAAAGCTAACCGCCTGGGCCCTATTATTATTAGTGCAATTAGTCTGACATTGCTCCTTCTTGACTGTCCCCAAAGTGTAACTTAGAACAGTAGAAAATACTGATAATTGTCGAGAAAAGGCTCTATGATCATGTGAGCTTGTGCCCATGATGAGCATGCTGCAGGATAATATGAATGGAAACTTGGGATTCTGAAAAGATTTCTCAGAACCAATGAGATGGTACTTTATCACCAGCTCCGTCAAATGCTAAATCTGCCCAAACCACACTGTCTAGCACACACACCTGCCCTTAAAATCATTTCAGCAAAGAGTTTCACAGATGAGGGCAAGTAGTAAACTCTGATCTGTGAAAATATCTGCAAATTTTGCAAATAATATTGACTACAAATCAGGAAATATATATATATATATATATAAAATATCAACTTTCACTGGAATCCCTTTGCCACCAACACTTCATAAGCTGCGTTTATATCATACTAACACATCTAGTTGAGAAAGTGAAAAACTCATTGCACATGAGGCCTCTTGTCCTAGACAGAGACATTCTACTCAAAGACAGTTGCATCAAACAGATAAAATCATTAAGTTTGAGTTCAAGAACCGTATCTGGCTAACAAACCCCTTGCAAACTGAGAAACATCATTGCTACTGCCCCTCAGCCTTCCCAATGGGAAAAAGGTCCGTGATTTAAGTAGATTGCCATTTCCACTTCAAAACATAGATGATAGTATTAGATCAGAAGGCCAGACTAGCCAAAATTACCAATGGCTGTATTGATTATTGTCATGAAACAGAACTCGGGTCCCACTATGAAATTCCCCATGCTGGTAAATTGCTCCATCATTCCTTCATTTACTGAATCTGTGCACAGATATTTGTTGCAAGGAATTGAGACTCAAACAGCACACACAAAATATGCAAACATGGCCTATTTAGATCACAAGTCCAAGGCTCTCCTTTCTACTTTTGTCAGAGGAACTTAGCCTGCAGCATTGCACTCTGTCCTGATCTATGTGAAAGCCACTTTCCTAAGTTGTCAGAGGTCCTGGAGTTTACCAAGGGCTACATTATTGATTTGAAATCCCTTCAATTAGGTAGGCTTAGTAACATTTTACACACAAGGTAGGACTTCTGCTTGCCAGCATTTTACCTGTAAGGTAGTAACTCTTCCAGATGCTGACCCATGAGGGCAGCCTAGCATTTCATTATGAATTCTGTGGGTAATCCCTCTATTTCTGTTGATATTCTTGCTGTTCAGCTCTGTTAAGGTGTTCTCACATGACATCTACCGATGGACTTATCTCATGCTCGTATCAAATACTCCTACAGTAACAACTAGCTCCTAGTGAAGTAGAATCCATAGAGACTGTTGGCTTTATTTGCACTCTTCCTATAGTGGGTTCTCTTTCTATCTGTGGTGAAATCATTCTCCAACATTGCCCCCAGTTCTCAGGTTTTCCCTCTGCCCCATGACCTGCCAACATCCCCGCTTTCTGCTTCCCCATAGCTACTTCTCCCATTGGGTCCACATTGTGAGTCTAACTCTTGTTAGACTTCCTGGGGCACATCTGTGCCTCCTCACCCTGGTGTCCAGAGCTAATTAACGGACACAACACAAATGCTGAGGGGACAGGGCTCACTGGAGTTTCTGAAGCTGTCCCACTTCAAGATAGCCCATTATTTATAGTCATTTATTTAAGCAGAGCTTATTATGGACTTGACAATTGGGAGTCAAGAAACAAATTGCCTCCAGGCAGTATGGATATTAACTGGGATATATATATATATATATATATCACTTTGAAGAAATCACCGAGAGGACATTTTTAGGACAATGATTGTTTTGTGTGAAACACCTTCTCTACCTTTTCAGAACTAAAGCTACCCAGTCTTTGTTCTAATCTTTAGTTCACTTGCACACAGAGGAAGATGTCAGGGGCAGGATAACCTAACCCCTAAGAAGGCAAGATGAGCCATTCAACGGAAACAATCTGTGAGAAGTCAGAGTGCTCTTATAGTTTATAATTTTGCAATACAAATGAGAACCACCTTTTTTTTTTCTCAGTAGCTTCACCATATCAGGGGCCATGCTGAAGATTCCATATCCAAAAACTCCAAGCAAACTCATTGACATTGAGTTGATACCTACACAACCCTATGGAACAGAGTGTAACTACCTCCCCTTCCCCCCACCCTCGCCCCGCCTACCCACCCTGTGGGTTCCCACGACTGTAATTCCGCAGGTCAAAAGGTTCATCTTTCTCCCATGCAGGAGCTAGAGGCTTTCAGCTGCTGACACAAGCCACAGCACCATTCCTTCCTTACCACCCCCCCTCACCCTGACAGTAGTAAAACATGATGTGCTGGTCTACCTCAGGGAGCCACTATTTATCACTGACTTTATTTAGAAATCCCAGTACATGACCAGTTTTATTGTTTTTAAGTAAAAACAATTCATTGTTTTTCCATCTTTATTTTCTGTATCATCTCCCTCCACCCCCTGGGTACACAACTGACACAAACGCTCTGAGATGATTGGTTCATTCCCATGTGTAGAGGTGCAAAGCAAGACAAATGTGAGTCTCTTCTGGCACAACAGCAAAGACCTTGTAAGTGGCAGAGTTGGAGCTCAGAGATATCTTCAACGCCCATCCTCCTCACATGATACCATGTCAATAATAGAGATAAAAGTGATACATTTAATCCATGTGGCTATCAAAAGTACTTTGATACCTGAGTTCACTTGGTGTCTGCATCAAACATGTGAGATAGGAAAGCCAGGGTCGTCATCTACATGTTCAGATGAGGGACTTGCATAGGTCAAAATGTCTCTGTGGACCTCCTATATGGCTGACATTAAAATTGAATCAACTTGTCCAAACTCCTAATCCAGATTTATATCCATTGTGTCAATGCATGCTATGTACCCTGCAAATAATACACATATGTAAAATGTACCATTTATTGTTTTTGGCATCACTGCCCTCTGGTGGTGGGAGTAGGAGGCCCGGCCTTTGCTCCTATGGAGTTGCTGCTGGAATTGAACTTCCATTCCAGTGGGCTGCAGTCCCGCGCACAACCATTACGCCACCGGGGCTCAGCTCGTAAAATGTACCTTTTAAACTATCAGCATTTGGTAATTTTTCCTTAATGAGGAATTTAATTTTTCTCTTTTTCTCTTTACAAGCATAATATTTAAAACATGATAGACTAGATTCAAATCCAGCATCCATCAATGTGTTAGCATGGGTAGACAAGAGAAACAAATTCATAAACATGCATATGTATATAAGAGAGAGGTTTACATACAAGAGGAATGGAACATTGAGAAAACATCTCAACCCAATCCTGACCGATCCCACAAATCTGATATTATCTCATATGTCTGATACCAGGCTATAAAGTCTTTAGATTCACGAGGCACATTTAATGACACCAAAAAAATCAGAGGCCACTGGGTTCAGAGTCTTGTGTATCCAGTGGTGGTAGAAGCATCTCAGCACTGGCAGGGACTTCTCTGTGACTTCTCAAGCATCTCAACACTGGCAGGAGTCTCCCCAGAGATCGTCCAGTTTCCAGGGCTCAGGGTTTATCAGCGTGCTGCAATATCTCCCAGGGAGTCACCTTGTGTCTTTATCAGTAAAGAGTCTCCAAGGGATTGAGCCATGAGTCTCTCACCTCCATGGGGAAATTCAGCCAGATTTCCCCGAATTCTCAGGAGAAAACCATGCCCACACAGAGGTCTTATTGGCTATCTCCAAATTTATGGGATACAATCCACCCCTACACTCCCAATCATGAAATTGACACCAGAGTACATGACTGCCACAACCAACTACTGACTGTGTAACTTTAGACAAGTTATGAAACATCTGTAACCTGACTTCTTACTTCTCCCATGGGGCTAATAAGATGGATCCCCTAGCACTATTATTATGGTTAGAACTATATCTAAACCCTCGTGCAGTGCTTACACATGATTAATGCATATAAATTGAATTCTTTAAAGAATTGTCTTCTTTTAGATATATAGAAATGGAAATGAATGATATTTTGTTTCCTTGCCCACTGTCATTGTTATTTTCTTCATTCTAATTTACAGTCTTATTATTAGTTATAGAAGAAAAAAGGCTTTATCAACAGCTTCAGAAGCCAGATTTTTGAAATAATAAAATGAGAAGAGTCTTCTGACCATTGTGAACTCCTCCATAATCATGTAAAGAATAACAATGGACTTTCATGCAGCATTTTTATGAAACCAAGCTTTTATTATAATCATTTTTTTGAGCAAGGTCATCTATTGTTTGAACTCTACCAGGGATACTGCATTATGATTTGCAATAATTTTTAAGCCTCACCTCTATCAAATTCATTACAAATTAATTTTTGAAATGTTCATTCCAATAACCCATGAAAGAGCAGACCTGTACCACAGTGTCATTTGAGAAATATTAGACACACCTTGCTCTTCATTCATTTATCATTACCTGTGAATATACTTCAGCACTAGAAACTTCCTAGGCTTTCAGGAAAGAAAGCAATGGTTTGGCCTTTGTAATTGAGTGCTGTCATCCTCTCCTGAGATTTATGTACTCTGCAATGTACAGCCTTGATTCCCTGGCAGTTTCCCCATTCCAGGATCTATGAGGGGCCAATAAGTAGCCCAGATTGTGGGGGGAAAAATTAAGAAATAAATAATAAAGGCTTAGGAGGACAAAATCACCACTTTGTTTCAGACTCTTTGCAAATCATGGCAGTCCCATCCTCGGGCAGGTCAGTCCAGAGAGGAAGAGGTAGGAAAGAGCTCAAATAAGAGTTTAGACATGACAAACCCAGAAAAACATCTGCCTCCTTCTGAGAGATGCTCCCCAGAGCAAGACGGAGAAGAGATGCGTCAAACAAACCCAGATTCTTCTTCCCGAGTTTTGGAATTAACCAAACAAACATTCCTTCCACTGTTTTCCTAACAGGAGACAGAAAAAGCAAACTCCTGCACAGAGAGGGAAATACCTAGAGCATGGATGCATTCTGCCTCAGACAGGTCTAGGTGGAGCCTTTAGGCCTGATCCTGTGGTCAGAAGATGTGAAGGCATCTGCCATTCCATGATTCTCTGGAGGTGGTGGTGGCAGGCAGTGGCAAATCCAGCCCAGATTTAGGCCTGGCTTGTCAAACCCTGAACCATCATCATGCATTCATTTATTGTGACAGTGTGATTCCAGAAGTTCACAGAACATTGCCTAAAACTCATTGTATGAATTAAGAAAAAAACAACCCATGGGAATGAGAGGGAATTTTTTCTTCGGCTGTCTTAGTTTCCTATGACTGTCAAAACAAATTACTACAAGGAAGGTGGCTTAAAATCTCAATGTACTAGCGATAAGAAAACCCAATTTGTGGTGGTCATGTGCTTATGTTAATTTCATGATTGAGATGTAGGGGTGGATTGTAGCCTGTTAATCTGGAGATAGACATTAAGTAGCCAATGAGGCCTCTGTGTAGCCATGGATTTCTCCTGAGACTTCTTGGAAATCTCACGATATTTCCTTCATGGAGATGAGAAGCTCTCTCCCCCAATTGTTGGGTGTTAGTCTCAGAGACGCTGAATTACGGACAAGACAAGATGGCAGCGTTCAAGGAGCTGGAAAAGCCACATGGCCTTACTCTGATGGAATCAAACAGCTGAAGCTGGAGAAGTCACATGGAGACCCCTGCCAGTGCTGAGTTGCTTCTACCACCACTGGATGCTATTGATGGACCATGAGCCCTGGAAGCGAGGAGCCATGGGGAGACCCCTGCCAGTGCCAGGATTCTGCACCCTCTGACCTGTGACTTCGTGAGTCGGAAGGAGACTTTATAGATTGGGATCAGGTATATGAGCTAATATTGGACTTATGACCTTGAACTGGACTGGGTTGGGATGCTTTCTCAATGGTCCATTCCTTTTGTATATAAACCATTCCCTTCTGTCCATATGCAAGTCTATGAGTTTGTTTCTCTACTTTACCCAGACTAACACACAATTCAAGGAGGGAGCATCTGGCATGAAGACTATAACCCATGCTACACCATGCTTCAAGACAAACTTTCATTTATTTGTTATTAGAAATAAATATTATACAATATATAATTACGTACTATTTTTATAATTCATCATTAAGCTTTAGTTATATTCAATTTGTAACAATGAAAATACATCCTGAATATCTAAGAGGGAAATGCCTAGATTCCGGAGGGTCCTCTTTACCCCAGGCAATGTCAATATACTCTGTTACTCCTGACTCCTAACCGGTGTTATAGATATTTACATGATGATTCATAGCAGTAGCAAAATTACAGCTGTGAAGTAACAACAACAATAATTTTATGGTGGCGGGGGGGGGGTGGTCACCACAACATGAGGAACTGTATTAAAGGGTCACAGGATTAGCAAGGTTGAGAAACACTGCTTTACAGAAAGCCTTTCTTGTCTCTTCCAACTACTGGTAGCTTCAAGTGTTCCTTGGCTTGTGCCAATTTAACACCAGTCTCTGTCTTTGTCTTCATATAAAGTTCACTGTGCAGTTATTCCCTGCCCCCACTTCTCTATGTATAAGGAAACTAGTTACCTTGAATTAGGTCCCACACTACTCCATGTTGATTTTCTAGTCACTAATTACATCTGTAAATAGCCTATTCTCTGAAAAGTTCTACATACGCGAGTTAGGGTTGAACATGTCTTTTGAAGAACCAATTCAATCCATAACACCAATCAACATAGACAGACCACAGTGCTTCAGATAGTGCATTCACTGGCAGCCTACAACCCTAATATAGTGAGGAAAAGTGAGGAAAAGAGACTAGCACTTCATGACTCTTGACTGCTGGTTGTCTCTCTCTTGAGGCTCTGTATCTTGTCTTAGTGAGTGGCACTCCATCCCTGGTGCTCAAACAAAAGACCTTTGCCATTCTTCCCCCTTTCCCTTATTCTTTACATCGAAGCCATTGCTCGTTTTTGTTGAGTTGCAGTCCCTTGTCTCTGAAATCTGTCCACTCTCTCCCAGTCCCTTTACCACACCCTATTGCAGTCCATCTCTGAATTATGTTAGCCAACTCCGAATATAGCCCTCTGCCTTATAGATGTGGAATTTGAAGGAGTGACTCTGGAAAAGTCATTAAGCTCTCTGTTGGAGGACAGAGCCTCATTTTAAGCTCAGGCTTATCAAACTCTAAATCCAGGTCCTTATATGTATTCCACGTCCTGTCCCTCTCTAAAACCAACCCATCACCACCAACAACACTAGTACTACCAATTATTACATTCTTTGAATTAATGTGCTCTGAGTGACATATGTAGCCCATCATTGAGTGAGAGATAATTTTCAATGGAATTTTGATGATCTTTTTGAGGTTAATTCCTTATTTTAAAAGATGGGGAATCGAAGACTCAAACTGATGCAGACTTGTCAATAGTCTCCACTCCTGGTTAAAGGGGGAGGGGGAACCCCTCTCACTGCCCTGGAGTCAATTCTGACTCACAGACTCTTAATTGGGGACACTGAGACTGTAAGCCTCCTCTATACCCCAGGAAGTGGCTAATGGGGTTTGAATTGTTAACCATACAGTTAGCAGATCAATGCCTAACTCCTACTGTCAATGTATTCTGTTACTCCTAACTCCTAACCTAGGAATTATAATATGCAGATTTAGCAAGGTAAGGATTAATTGTGTATGTATTAAAAAAAACATACTTGGAGCATAGTGTGTACCCACTCTTGATATGTAAAGAAAAGGCTGTGCTGACTGATTTGGGATTTTTATAGCTGGAAAGGATTTCATTAAAGTGTGAAACTCTCATTTTAATAGCAATAAAGCTCAGACCCAGAAAGATACAGTGTGTGACAGGAGGTCCACAGAGCCAAGCTGAAATTAAACCTCAGGACTCCTAGATTCCCATCTAAGGTTCCTCCCTCTGGAACATAACAAAAATGGCCAGCTTGGGTCTATGTGAATATGGGCAGAGAAGTCTAAAGTAGAACCGGACCCTGCGCCGGCTGCCTACCCTGCTCTGAGGCCTCTCCACGTTCTGTGCAATCTCCTCTCTCTGACATGGATCCTCAAGTTAAAGGGGAGGGGGGAGGTGGAGTGCAGACTAAACTGCTGCTTGTCTACCATTTTTAAAAATTACCAGGGCTTTCTACTCCCGAGGACAGTAAGAGTTTCTGAAGCCCTCGTGAGCAGTTCCACCCTCACTGTAGGTCAGAACTGACTGGAACACAGTGAGTTACACAGATAGGATGGGGACCTTCCACAGGTTGGAAACATGGAAAAGTCCTTTCCAATTATAAAGGTTAAAAAAAAAGTATTCCTGTTCTTCAAGAGTTCGCATTCTCTCATTTTCCTTTGATGGATGACCTCTTAAAGTAGTATTTTTTTTCCTCACCCGAAGAAATCCGAGAAATTTTTTTTTTTTTTGCTTTTCTGACAAAAGGCAAAAGGTGGAACTCACAGTGTTTGCTTTGCACCAGGGCCTTCCAGTGGGGTGCCTGGTTCCTTGTCCAGCACCTCAGCATCAGCCCGATCACGTTGAACTCTGTCTGTGAGCATGACGTGCTAATATTATTTTAGGTTTAACAAATTATTTCGTGTGATTTGCTAGATTCTTTTGGGTGTCTGTGAATGCTCAAAAATGTTGCTTGTGTAAATGAACAGTCATTTTTCCTTTGGTTTGTGCAATTTGGGGCTTACAAAAGGTTTCATAGAATTACTTCACTTGTGGAGAGTGGAGGGAACCTGTGATATGTACCAGGTGATGAATAACTGTTTCATTGATATTTGTATATTAACATTGATGACTTTTCATAGAAACATTTGTTTTTCTCTACAAGTTGAAGCAGAAGGCTGGGTTTTGTTTGGTTTGGTTTGTCTTTCTAACATGTACAGAGTTACACTGGTATTTTCTATAAAACAGCCTTTGATCAGAAGTTTTTTGGTTTTTACTTTCCTCCATGCATGTCTGTGACCCATATAAACACAACATCATCATACCAGGAGTTCATATCTACCATCTGGTTTCAGTTGCAGAAACCCATGCCCTGCCTATTTAAGGATTATTTAAAGAACACTAGCAAATTACAATGTTGGATATGGTTCTGAGCTTATTTTTTTGCCTTTGATAGCTTTGTAGGATAATAAGGAAAGGGTGTAAAATGAGAGAGAGTAGAATGTTGTTTCATTAGGAAGCTTTCCATACACCAACATAGTCTTCCAACTAAACCCCGAACACACCAACACAGAATATGAAGTCATAGCACTAAGTATGAACACATACAATAGCACTACACATACATAGCACTAAGTATGAACACATACAATAAAAGAAGACAGCATAATCTCATAATATAAATTGTTTATTTGTTTCATTTTCTGAATTTCTTTCCTATAACGATAGCAGGCCGATCTTGGAATAAGATTTTAGCCTTCTATTCTTTTCATCAGACTCTTAGAAGCCAGATCAAATTACAATAACAATGATGGTGATGATGAAAAAGAAAAATCCTCCGCCCTTAAATGAATACAGTAGGTAAATGTATGACAGTTTCAAAAAATATGTGCAAATATTGCAGTATCCCCTTGGAATAATTGATGGTCTATTGTAACAGACTTCCCCGGTTGAAATCAACTGAGGTATTGTAGAAAGGAAAAAGATATCTTTGGTTTTATTTGTCTAGACCTCTGCTCACTGCCACATTTAAGTAAACTCAGTGTTCAGTTGCAACAATAATCCCTTACATTTATTTTATTGAAGAGTTACCATTCCTTTCAGCGAATCGTATACTTCCTGAAAGGATGCTTGCAGACCATCCTTCACAGCTTCTCCCCTAGTAGACTGTCCATTCCAATTTCTTCTTGCATGCAAACGCTGGAGCACCCTCTGATGCTCCTGTAAACCTGTGTGCCTGTCTTTCCTACAGATCCCCCCACTATCACAGAATCCAAGAGCAATGAAGCCACCACAGGGCGACAAGCGTCACTCAAATGTGAGGCCTCTGCAGTGCCTGCACCTGACTTTGAGTGGTACCGGGATGACACCAGGTATGTTTCAAAACACTGCTCCACCGGCTGGTCACAGGGACCCATCCAACAGCCAAATCCAACCAGAGTTTTAGTTACGCAGATGCATATTACCAGATTCTTGCTCTTCCATACTTCTTTATCTAGTGTTTGGGACATCAGTAGCTCTTGGGTGATGTAGACCATCCATCTGCATGTCTTTCTTGCCTACAACAGAAACTCAAGTTCAGTGGAACTCACTCATTCCTGAATCTTCTCTGTGGGTCAGCACTGATTTGGCTAATATGGGATTGTACAACAGAAGTCTGGAATGGAGCAGGAAGAGACCGATTCTAGCCTCTTCTTTTCTCTCGTCTACCCCCATTGTAATTGTGAGGAAGGGATCTCTAAGTCCAAGATGCCATCTGCGTCTCATTTTACTCTTCTGCTTTGAACTCGTAGGATAAACAGTGCCAGTGGTCTTGAGATTAAGAGCACGGAGGGACAGTCCTCCCTGACGGTGGCCAATGTCACTGAGGAGCATTATGGCAACTACACCTGCGTGGCTGCCAACAAGCTGGGGGTGACCAACGCCAGCCTAGTGCTTTTCAGTAAGTATGCAAAGAAGATAGGCCCAGCCCTATACAATTCAGCTTATTGAACTCTCTTGTGGAAAACCTGAACTATCGTTCCCTTTCTAGTACAGGTAAGTATACATAAATTGGAGCAACTTCTCTCTGGATCCCCTGGCTTGTTTTTGATAGCTGTTTTGTTTTTTTGGTCATTTTGTTTATCTTTTTGTTTTGTGTTGTTTTTGCTTATTGTTTTTTTCCTTCTCATTTTAAATTGTGAGACTGTTCACAGACCATCCATATCTTGAGTCTGTCTATGAAACAGAGGTGATGTAAGAGCCTGAGAGTGCATGGCAGGTTTAAAAAATGGCAGCAATGAGAGTGATTGAGGACGAAATATTCAGTGAGAATAGATAAGGTGCTGGAAGAAAGGGAGGCCGAAAAAAGAAAGTATATTTTTAACAACCCAAGGGGAAGGGTGGAATGGCTGATTAAAATCTAATATAAAATCTGGAGCAGGAGAAATAGGTGCAGAACAGTTCCCATATGACAGCAGGAGACAGGGAATTTTTTTTTGCACTGAAATGGAATGGTTGGGAAGAAGTACATTTGTGAAACCTAGAGAAGATTCTGCAGGCAGACTAGCCATAGATCAGGAATTTTACTTCGGTTAGTAAGAGAGCGAATCTTGAAATCTTGATCAATAGTATCATGTTCTAGCCAGGTTTCTCAGTGCCCTGTCTCAGTGGGCCTTCTGGCTCTCTATGAGGTCGGTGGTCTAGAGAAACCACACCAGGGGCATTCATAAGTAGAAGAAAGAACTTTTTTTATCAAGAACTGTTTTTGTACCAAGAGAGTATCTGGAGCCAGTGCCGTTCTAATCTGATGCTAGTCGAAGCCCTCTTCAAACTCTTACAGCTGCAGGATGATGAAGAAGAGGAAATCAGGGAGCTCACAGACCAGTGGGTGTAGAGTCCTGTGAATTCAAGGTGGGTGGGAACATAGACAGTTCCCGGGGTTGGAGGCCCACGTGGGCCACCTCTGGAGGGAAGCATGGAATTCCAGCAAGCAGGGAGAAAAGGGCAAGAGAAAGAGGTACCCAGTGTCATTCTTATGTAAAAAGTCACACTGACATTATCAGTCTGTGACTGGATCAGTAAGTTGGACTCCACCCCACTTTCACACAGGATCAAGATGACATGCAATTCTAGCCATCACTGGCTCTGAGCAAAGAAGTAAATGACTCAAAGAGATGGGTGTGTATGATGGGTAGCATCAGAGGAACATGGTTAAAATTTGGAATTACTTTTGTCCAGGAATACATAAAACCAACAAAAAAGTTAGACTAGTGTTTTGTTTGTTTTTTAATTCAAAGAATATATTTTTTTTGGTTTGTTTGTTTTTTGGGCATCACTGCCCTCTGGTGGTCGTGGAAGCTACGCAGCACTGTTCTTGAGAGCCGCCACTGGATTTGATCCACCAAGCCTCAGTCCTGTACTCAACCACTTATGCCACGGGGCTCAGCCCCAAAGAATATATTATTATTATTAATTATTGTGAATACCAAACTTGAAGAGAGGTTTTCCCCCCTACAAATTCAATTAGAATACTAGGAACTCTGCAGGAGAGAGAGAGAGAGAGACAGAGAGAGAGAGAGAGAGAGAGAGAGACAGAGACAGAGAGAGAGAGAGAGACAGAGAGAGAGAGCCCTATCTTGTTCTATTCAGTTTAGATAAGCCTTCAAGGAAAATCAATTTAAATGAGAAGATTTTTCTTTTAATATATCACTAAAGAAGGATTTTCAAAGATCAGCTCCACTTAAAAACACCCACCACCAAAAACACTCTAAATTTGGCCTTCGGTTTCTCATTCATAACTCATTGACTTCAGTTTGTGACAGTTTGATAGGAGACAGCTATACAAGTGTTGAGTCCATCGGAAGTTTAGAATTTATATCCCTGTTTACTTGTCCCTAAAGACCAAACATCACTGTTCTTTCCTTCAGCTACTTCATCAAAATCCCCAAGACACTTGAAAGGATATTTATTAAGAACTGTAGTTGCCTGCTTCATTCTTAACATTATGAATTCCATGCCAGATTCAGACAAATCTAAGTTGACGGGGTTAAGGGAAACACACACTTCATAGGAAAGGCATTATGTGGAATGAGAAAGAGGAAATGGGTCAGTCCGATGGAATGGCCTACTGTAAATTTGCAATAAAGCACACTTTCTTCTTGTGCCAACAAGATTAGGAAGTGTATTAAGGATATATTTCAAGTAATAAACAATGTGGTAATCCATAGACTGGGAGAGAGGGGTGGTGGGTAAAGGTGGAAGGATGAAAGATTTGAGGAAATGTAAGAGACGAGGGGTTGGGTCAAAGGAAAAAGAGATGCTTCTAATCTCCTTTGGCGGGGGTGTGGAGGGAGGTAGTGGTGATAGGAGGGCCCCTGCCTTTTTGGTCCCGTGGCTAGGAATAGATTCATAAAATTATAAAAGGAAGTTTATAAATTCAGAAATGTCAAGAGTCCTACAAAATTTCTCTTTGCAAAGAGAATCCAGCTGCCCAGGTGGTTCCCGAGGGGAGGCATCGAGGATGAGCCCAAAGGCTGGTGGTTCGAATCCATTGAGAGGGCCTGCCAGAGAAAGCCCTGGTCAGCTGCTTCTGCAGCTCCCACTGCCTAGGAACCCAGGGGGTGCTACTCTGTCACAGAGTGTCACGGCGATTCCAAAATTGGCTTGACAGCACGGAACAGCAGCAGCACTTCCTAGAGGGCCCACCTAGCCCCTCGCGAGGAGCCCATACAGACACCTGGCGGTGCCTCTGCACGCAGTTTGGAACTGATTCTCTAAGGTATGGAGACAGACGGTTGAGTGCTCAGTGAAAAATCGAATGTGAAAGATCATTTGACTTTTGAAGTGAAAAGAAGCCATTGGGATCACCTGCCACTATTGAACATACAGCCTTGTTTCTTTGGCCCAGTCTTATGTGTGAACCTTTGAAGGAGGGAGCTCAGCTTTTGCTGTAGGAGACCTGGAGCTCCCACAAAGGCGCAGCGCTGAAGCCTAGCCCCCCCCCCAAAAAAAAAGGACTGAGTGATTGAGAAAGAAAGGAAAGAAACAGAGAGAAATCAGAAGAGAGGGAGGAAGTCGAGAGAAAGGGACAAAAGGAAGTGCCTGTGTGAGTAGATTTCTGTCTCTCAGACTGCGAGCAGAGTTGGCCGTGATGGCAGGGAAAGAGGCTGCAGACGTGTTGGTGACTGTGCTTGTGCACAGATGATGGTGGGGATGCGCTTGGGGGCAGCAAACGCTGAGGGCTAGCGCTGACAGGCAGCACGGTGTGGGCAGCGGGGTGCTCTGCTGACCAAGCCAGTTCAGAGCAGACCGGCAGCTGGCTGCGCTCCTGCCGGGCAGGGGCAGCAGCGCGTAGAGCCCCTGAAGAGTCTGTGCCTATTCATCCTTGCTGGTAGGTCAGCACATTTGCAGCCACCTTCCCCACAGTGACAGATGCTGACGGTTCACACAGTGTCGATGTGCGGTCACTGACACAGCCCGTCCTCTGCCTCACATCCATCTGCTTCTCCACTTCCTCTTCAAACACTGATGTCCGAAAGGGTCAAAGGAATGGGACGAGCACATATGAATACATTCTGTTCTTGCCTCTTTCCCCTATGCCACTGGGAACGGTCTGATGGACTCTGCACACATTCCACTTATCATGGAATCTATGCCACTCCAGGGAGGACTCCTCGTTACTCCTTGAGCTGCTAACTGCAGGGCACCAGTTTAAAGCCCCCAGCCATTCTGTGGGATAAAGATGGGGCTTTTATTCCCATAAAGAGTTACCTTCTCAGAAACTCATAGAGACAGTTCCACCCTGTCCTATGGGGTCGCTTGTGAGTCGGCATTCCGGTGAGGGCTGTGTGTTTGGTTTGGGTATGCCACTCGAGATTATATAGCCAAGTTATACCTTTTCTCTGTGTTTTCATCCCTGGGCCAGGCATGGCCTTGGATGTGTCTGAGCAATGACCTAGCTCTTTGCCTTTGTCAGACAGGAGAATATCACCTGAGCACCCAGGGGTGCCCAGAGAAGTTCCACTTCTGGCAGGTGTAACATAGAAAGTGCTTCTGCTTCCATGCTGATTAAGGAACATGATGGAAGCTAGCTTCTTTCAGTGCTTGTGCTGAGTTCTCTTTAAAGCACTGGGCAGGGAGGACATGCAAGTGTGACGATGCAGGTTAGTGACTTCTTATAACCAAGTGACTCTTACAATGTACCATCTGGTTATACTGTGCTGCATGCTTCATACCCCTGATCTCATGTAATCGTCACAGCAATCTATCTATTCCCAACCCACTCTGGTTGAGTTGTTTCCAACTCACAGTGGACATTATAAGATAACATAGAACTGCTCTATACATTGGCTAAGGCTGTAATCTTTACCGAAGCAAACTGCACCTCTTCCTTCATGGAGCAGCTGATGGGATTAAGCTGGCACTCTCCCCGTTAGCATTCTGTTGAATTGCCTTTCTTTGCCATGATCGCAAATATGGATCGCTCCCAGTCAGCTGTCTTCCATAGTTCCTTGTATAGGCAAGTGAACACTTCCAGTGTTGCATCCGTTTATTGAAACATTTCAATTGGCATTCTGTCCATTCTTGAAGTCTCTTTTAGACCAATGTTTTCAGTTCAACCTGGATTTCCTCCTTCTTTGTAATCGGGTTCTTACCCTATGCTCCCTGCTGAAATGAATGCATGTCAACCAATTCTTCGTTGGTAAAGGTCCTCTTTTGAGGCTTCCTGCATCATTCAAGTTTGCTGTTGTTTTGTTTGTGTGGGTTTTTTTTGGCCATAAAACCAACAAACCAAACTCACTGCCACCAAGCTAATTTTCACTCAGAGAAACTCTCCAGGGCAAAGGAGAGCATCTCCCTTGGCTTTCCGAAGCTGTAGGTCGCCACAGAAGCAGAACGCATCCTCTTCTTCCTGCAGCGTGGCGGGTGGACTAGAAACGGAGACATTCGGTTAGCAACCCAACACATTGTCCACAACACCACTCCCGGTTTCTGGAGTTCAGACAGTTGGAGAAATGCCCAGTGAGTTTTCCCCTGATGTTTCTCTCATCCCAGGTTTCTGCACATTCCATGATCATTCTTTTGTTTGTCTTCTTGGGTCATCCTGTGACATCTTCTGTGCAGCTGTTACTTCCCCCTTTCTTCCTTTTGCTTTAGCTGTTCTATCTTCAAGAGTAGGTTTCCGATTTTCTCCAGATAGTGATTTTGGTTTTTCCTTTTCTTTTTGATGACTTTTTAGATTCTTCACTGATGCTCTTTTCTATGCCTCCCATAATTCATCTGATCATTCGTCATTAACGTTCAATGTATCAAACCAGTTCTTGAGTTAGGATCTAAATCCATGTAGATATTCTCCAAGAAAGTAATTTGGAGGTGTGTACCTTTTAAATTTTTCTTCAGCTTAAACTTAAATTTATAATTGATCAATGGATGGTCTTTCAAGAGATGCTCCCTGGTCTTGTTCTAACTAATGATGTTGAGCTTCTCTATGGTTTCTTTTTTTTAATTTTTTTTTTATTTTTGGGGGGAGGAAGGGGCGGGCATCACTGCCTCCAGTGGTTGTGGGCGCTACCCAGTTCTGCTTCTGAGAGTGGCTGCTGGATTTGAACCGCCAAGCCTGCAGGCCACAGTCCCCCACTCAATCACTTATGCCACTGTGGCTCAGCCCCTTCTCTATGGTTTCTTTCCACAAATACTTTGTATCCCATTCACCAAGATCTACATACTTAGTCACTACTTGCATTATTGAAAAAGGGTGTTTGCAGTGAATTAAGTTAGTTCTTGGTCTTGCAAAATTCAATCTTGGAATCTGTAGCACCACTTTTATTGGGCCTTAATATTTTTATTACACAAAGTAGTTACATAACCAGTTGAACTAAGTAAGGCTAAACTGGGATTTAAATCCAGGTAAACTTTATTCAAACTCCATGCACTGCAATTTGGAGATATTCAGATAATATGTTTAGACTTTAATTAATTAATTATCTAGACATTTGTATGTGAGACAACAATGCCTTAGAATGTATCATACTATCAAGGTGAATGCTTCTATTGCCTCCTATTTTCATTACTATTAATCCCCACTAGCCTAGAGTCCACTAGATGACTTATTAGGCCCACAAGACTTATCTTTGGCATATTGAGTTTCTGACCTAATCTTCTAATCTAATGTCCATAATTTGTTTAAAGGAATAAAACATTCTTACACATAAGGGCAAAACTACCGATCTTCTATTTTATAGATGCTTGAAGAATAACAAGGGGTTTTGAATAAAAAATGCAAAGACACTTAGACTGGGCTGTACTACATTAGTGCATAGGAAGGCTTTTACGTTTTTTACTTTAAAAGTTCATTAACTTGCAAACCTATAATTGACTAAACTTCAATTCTACTTGAGCAACTATTTAAGCACTAGAAAGAGTCCTTATAAGGAAAGTGGTCCCCTCTTCATTAGAAATAATTTAAATTTATCATCTTAGTAACCCAGTGTTTAAACATATGCATTTAATGATCCCAGTTAAGACTTAGAAGATCCTCTTCCTCAGCTTCTTTCAGACTCCGCAGACTGAAAATTCCAACCTCTTACTTGAGCACTACTCACACAGAGCTTGAAAACCTAACTGCAAAGTGCTCATAAGGGCATGCTTTGAAAATAAGGAAATTAGTGGTCAATGGGAATGATTTTAATTTCAAGAACAGATATTGCATATGCTACCTTCAGTGATCATTGGACCTCTTGAATCCGCTTTGGAAAAGAAAAATGATGATATCTGAGCAAATAAGTTGGGCGCGCGGGAGGGGTTCCTAATGCAAAGGGTTTTTTTTTATGTGAAGAGTTTAGTTATTTCCTCCCAAAACATATGTAAGTCAAAACCTTTCCACGCCTCCCTTCTTATTTAGCAGATTAATAACCAAGTCTCCAAATTAAAGACTTTTCTGGAGCCACAGCATAAAATATTAGTATTAAACTTAGCTCTCTGCATTTGGCTGAGTTCTCTAGAGAAGCAAAAGAAGTGAGAAATGTAGATAGGTAGATGATAGATAGATATAGATATATTGTAATATATATCAAGAAAATGGGTCACACAATTGTAGAAGCAGGTAAGTCCAGCCCAGCTCAAGTCACTGGCTCAGATGAAACTGGAGCTTTCTCCTCACTCAATAATTGAGGAAACGGACAAACCAGGAAGCAGGAAAAGCGCACACACATTGGTGGACACACAGAGAGATGACTCCAAAGCCAGCAGACCAGAGGGCAGATTGCTCAGGCTTGAAAGGCCACATGGGCGTCCAGGGATTTGAAACTTTAAAACCAGGGCTTGATAAACCAGCTGCAAGTTCCATCAGACCAGCATAGCTCTCTGTAGTCTTCCTCTGTAGCAAAGAGACCATCTCCCAAGGAAACTTCCATCAGGGTCAGGGGTTGCACTCTGCCTGACTCCTTCCACTGGGAGTCCTTGGCTGCTGGCAGCAGGTCCCCTCAAGGAGCTGATTATATTATGTTAAGCCACATCTCATCACAGTGAGAATACTGGCCCAGCTAAGCCTATACAAACCCTAGCCCTCCCAGTCATCCCAAAATTGCCTGATCAGCTGTTGAACATGAGACCAAAATGCTTGACCTTTCCTTTGTTGGAATATCAAAAGTTGGGAAGCTTCGTTTTTCCAGACACCTCTACTGCACTTTACAGCTTCACGGGACCTTATACACGCTAACACCTGGCTATAAAGTAAGAGAAGAATGATAGTGAAAGTCTATGGGTGCAGACTTCACTGGGGATCTAGCGAAGGAAAGACACAGTGGTAAGATGGAATTAAGAGAATGAGAATCACTAATGGGGCCTGATGCGGCTAAGATGATGCTAACAGGGCGGAGTAAAGATGATAATAACGGTTGAAAAGGCAATGAATAGAGGGCCGATGGAATGTTTGAGCACTCTAAATGGTCTCTTATAAATAAGGGCAGAGTGCATTTACCCAGCTGTGAACAGTATGATGAGAAAATAGTAAGCTGAGTCATTTAAACAGTATGAATAATAATAGCAATAATAAAAATAAAATACAATAGACTGAGTTAATATGGGACAGTGATCTCCAACTGCTACATCACTGCTGAAAGCACTTTGACTATTTATTTTCAAAGCTGGAAACTTAATACCAAGTAACAAGTGGAGATTTAAACAATTTTTCTACTTGACACTTGTTTAACTAAGACACACGTGTTCACTGGGCTATTATTGACCCGTTTCATCTTAATGTA
Organism: Nesogale talazaci; assembly: GCA_004026705.1. NCBI lineage: Eukaryota > Metazoa > Chordata > Mammalia > Afrosoricida > Tenrecidae > Nesogale > Nesogale talazaci. The sequence goes on from PVJH01003000.1 coordinate 106,111, forward strand.
CTTAGGAGATTTTTTTTTTTCACTTAAGCTATGACTTTCAGTCAAGCTACAGTAAAACTCATTCTGTCAAGAAACAGGAGTTTCCTCAGCATCCAGCTGTATTGGGTATTCAATGTCCCGGTAAAATCTGTTTTTTCTAAGATTATGGTACCAGATGGTAGCAGGGGATCCGATTTGAATATGTACATAAACATTTGTCTTTTTAAAAAAATCATTTCACTGGGGCTCATACAACTCTGATCACATTCAAGACAACATTTTGTCTTTATGGTTTTTACTTTTACTGACTTTCACTGTAAATGGGTATTTTTCCAGGCAAACTGTGAAGAAGCATGTAGAAAGGGTGGGTTACTATCATTGGTTTGGGTGTCCTAAGAAAAGAATATCTCTAATGTTCCTTCCTACTGCTCTGAAAGAGTCTTGGTGGAGAATGTGCAGTTAAATCTGGTTGCTGATGAGATTAATGTAAGATACTTGAAAGTCTGAACTCTGTTAGCACCCTCAATTTGTGAGCAGGAAAAGTAGGGATCTGAGAGTTTGAAGACCATTGACCCGAGAATGCAATGGAAAGTACTCCCTGTTGCATCCTCAACTGGCCGTGTCACCAAGCAAAGTTGATTAGTGGATCAAATTAAAACAAGAGGATGGGATTGAAAAGGTAACTAAGAAAATTATATGATCCCAGGAAATGTATTATGCTGGTATCAACCTTATACTAATATCATTATTACGGAGGTACACACCTGAGAGAGGAGAGTGGAATTATTATAGCCCAATGTTAATGTTGCAGATGCTTGGCCAAAGCTGGTGTGAGGTATAAGATGTATGGGGGGATGGAGAAGAAGTCCAAAATTACCTGAATTTTATCTCTATTAAATGAACAGATCTCCCAAAGATCTGCCTTGTTGGTGGTTGGATTATCTGGTGGGAAGAATGATTCTGATGGTAGTGTTGCTACATTCTGATGTCATCCGCTACCTAACGGAATTTTGTTTAAAGTCTCTGTGTTTTCATTTTCACTAAGAGCTCTCTTTGATACATAAAGGAAAGAAGAACACTTTTTTGCAGACGTATTCCTCTAGGTGTGGAATCTCATCCCTTTTATCATAGTTTAGAAACTAAGCATAAAAATATATATATCAATAAATGCTCCATGATGCTTATTATTTTTCCCCTTTAGAGCGTGTTTTACCCACAATCCCTCACCCCATTCAAGGTCAGTATGGTTTTTATCACTGTAGCTCTTTAGCTGGGTCATTCTCCATCATCTGTAATGTGCAAAAGTCACAAAGGGGAAAACACATTCTCCGAATTCACATACAATAGAAATCATTTTTTCCCTTTAAACCTCCAATGGAAAATCAATCAGTTGCTTCCAAACACGTTGAAAGACATGTAAGAGATCTGTCACCTAACCTCACTTCAAGTCGATCAATAGCTAGAAAGACATGGTTAAACTCAGGAATCAATTTTTTCTTCAGTCAGTATTTATTTCAAAGAACTGCAATCACATTCTTAGAACACAGGCAGTACGTTTTAAACCGCCCCCGCCCCCACCTCAAATACAAATCCTCAGAATGACCACCACATATTTGGAGGTATATACAGTCTGAATCTGAAGCTACCATTACTCGTAAAGATGAATGACTACATTGCCAAAGGCTAATTCAACTAGATTGCGGCAAAGGCATAGCTTTTTTCTTATAACATTATCTGACTTGGGGACTTTTACACAGAAAAATAAGTATCTTAGAAAACATAATCTTAAAAAAAGGTCGACATTCTGAATTCCTTTTCAGAAAGCGCTACAGACTCAAATTAAATTTTGCCTCCTACATCACATTGAGATGCAACTTGCAGCCACAACCCTCTAGCTTAAGGCTATTTAAAGGCAAATTGGCAAATAAAATTAAAACAATGTGAAAGAAATCTGAAATGAAACCAACCTACCATTGAAATTAAATTCCAGAAAAGTGATTTGCAAATAACACTCAAAGACCCGAGAAAAAATGGAAACGAGGCCATGCGGGACGGAGTGTGGGAAAAATAAATCCAATTAAACAAGATTATCATATACAATATAAAAGAAATGTGCTCAGAATTAAAGACAGAAAGATGCTGTTTTATAAGTTTGAAGAGGGATCATCTTTCATTAACATTTGTTCAAACTAAAAATTAGACCAAAATTAACCAAAATTTGATTACACCATAATCAAAGTGTCAATAATGCTATGCTTTGCTTATGTACTTATTCACATATGTAAGCTTATTTTAAGTAAATTTTAAATGAGGATTGAAAGGTTTTGAGCATCAGCTACATAGTTTATTAAAATATATATTCTCAACTTTTAAGGAGAATTCAAATTAATTTTAATATAAATCCTTCCATAGTAGAACAGATAAGCTTAAACAACACACACACCTTTTCTAATGTATTAATCAAACCTGTTTTTTACTCCAAACGCTAAAAATAAGGACTGTTAAAATGTGCCTGATTTTTTTAGACTTGACACAAAGCTTAGTGTTCCTGGAAAATAGCCTATTTTAAATTCCTGACATGCCACAATTATTTTAAGACTTGCACTTTATACTATTGCTGGAGAGATTGACACCATTTTATCATGTTACCATCTTGCAAGTATCTTGATGTGACAAACACATACACACATATGTTTGTCCCAATGGATACCACTTTCAAACAGGCCATGCTCCATCCCAGATGAGCTTTGTACAGTGCCACTTTGACGCTAGGTATCCTTTGTGTGAGCCGTTCGGCAGCCACAATTTCCAATATCTATCATGCATTTTGATAAATGTTCATTTGGCACTGAACAAAGTGCAGCCAGACACTGTGCACAAAGGACAGCAGTCAGATATTGAAAATCGGTCTGGATGAAACACAGGGGGGAGGGGGGGCTGCTGAGCTTTTTATTTCCCCCCCAAATTGAACTTTGATTGGAGAATGACCCACGTGTGGTTTTTATAATGTAGGTAGAATGTAGTTAGTTTCATTAGATACAATAGTTTTTAGAGAATATAGTTTATCTTTCTACTAATACTCCGGGACTTTGCTGGTGGAAATTGAAAAGCTGTTCATTCGGTCTTGGGGTAGCTGGTGTGAGAGGGTGGCAGGAGAAGATGGTCCTGTGACAAGGTCTGTGTTCTTCACAAGATCCTCCACTACCTGCAGATCAATCTTTTTCTCTGCCCCGCTCACAATCAACATGGCCACCCATGTAGAACACCATTTCTCATGGAAAGAAATCCTAAGAGTAGCCTTCCTAACCTTCCTGATAGTGCCAATTCATAATTCAAGTACCTATGAAAATCGCCCGTGATTGTGTAACAATTATTGCACAAGCCTTCTCCATTGGGTTCAATAGCCTATATTTTCATAATCCACATGGAAGCCTAAACATGAATGCTAAAGGATGACCCTGTGTCTGAGCAGTTGGTGGGGAGCTCTGGCAGTGCAGGAAGTTATGCACTGGGCTATCAAACACAGGGTTGGTTGTTCAAATCCAGCATCCACTCTGCAGGTGAAAGACGAGGTTTTCTGCTCTGAGCTACTGAAAGGAGCAATTCTATTCTGTCTTGATGAGCAATCATGAGTTCGTATTAGCTCAATAATGGTGAATGATCAGTTGGCTCGTGGCCTGAAAGTATGAAACCATTCATTTAAGGTATCCTGAAAGTGTGATGACATGATAAAGATCATTTTTCACCCCTTTCCCATGACAAAGGAGAGAATGACCTCTGCTACTTTCCAAACTCACATCAATATATGTTTCGAATCTGCTGCTTCCTTGTCATTGGAGGATCTTACCCACTACACATTAACGGCACATCAAACTGACAGAAACAACAGACTTGACACAGGAATACAGTTCTAAAGCCCTTCAAGCTGTAATTAAACAAAAGCAAGGCCCAATAAATCAAAGCATATTTCCCTCGGGTTTTCTTCATCATAGTGCTTGATTTTCTGCAGCAATTAATAATAATAATAATAATAATACCCAAAGTGTGGGGAACTGTACCAAAGGGTAATGGTGTGACAATCAAGTATTTTAAAATACCCCTCCACCTCTCCCTCTCTTCTGCCCCAAACAAAATCCACAAACCAAAAAGTATACTTCCCTGCTCCTTAATTCAAAAAGATCTATATAAATAAATAAAATAGTGTTCCATCCTTGATCTGTTTCTGATAGGTGTTTTTCTCCATTAATTTTAATTTGGGCTTATTTATTCTGAAATGAGTCCTGAATTGCATATATTTGCATAACTACCCCTGACTACATCTCTGCAGAAAATCCACTGAATTGTAAAATGAGAAGAGGGAGGCTCTGAATGTCAAAGGGAGCTCATTTCACTTCGCCAGTTTCCATAATTTCCCCAGTCTGGGAGCCCTTGAAAGGGGGAGCACCACTGTACCCCAAGGACCCCAGCAGCTACCCCAGGAAGAGCCCTTCTCCAGGGGAAGGGCCCCCAGAGCGCACTTCACCTTCGGAAGACTGACTGCAGAAGGATTGGGGCAAGACCAGTCTCAGGAAGTGACAGGGAAGAGGAGGATGAGATTTTGTGTGGTGCTTTAACTTTTACGTGTGTGTGTGTGTGTGTGTGTGTGTGTGTGGCATCACTGCCCTGGTGGGAGTAGGAAGCCCAGCCTTGCTCCTGGAGCACTGCTGCTGGATTTGAACCATCAACCCTGTGGGCTGCAGTCCCACACACAACCACCACGCCACCAGGGCTCAAGCCAACTTTTACTTTTTTGGTGACTGAAGTGCAGCGTTCCCTAGAGGAGTGGATTCTTTGGGCTCCTTCAGCCCATCCTCTCCTAGCACTGGCACCTTTAAAGCAAACAAACAAACAAACAAAAAAAAACCAGAATACGTCTCACTGGTTTGCCTCCCATTTGATTCTTTATCCCTGGTGAACCACGTTCCCTTCACTAACTCCGTGTGGCAAGTGGGTTTGGGAAACTTCTGAGATTATTTTCTGAGCCCAGGTTCGCGCTAGGTTTATATACAGCAGCTTGCCAGTCAGTCGCTGTTTTTCCATTGATAAAACACATTGCACATGGCTGGGCTTGCATGATTAATACAGCTGTCGGAAGTGCTCTCTGGAAACAAAACAACACCCCTGCGCGTATGCGCGCACGCGCGCGCACACACACACACACAATTGAGGTTTTAAAAATTTAAGACCCAACCCACAAGCAAACCAGACTTGCAGAAATCTACAGTCAACCTGCCGTGTTTCCTCCTGTGGGGACACAGGTATTGATCTGAGACCAGGGGGAGGTCCTTCAGGGGTGGGCCTTTGGGATAAGACTCCCCTGCACTAGAAGGGACACTGGGTGGAAGGATTGCGACCCTTGCTCATGCTAGGAAGTTGGTGGGATGGATAGTCCCTGCTGTGCTTTCCTCCCCACGCCCCTGCATAGGATATCATCATGAAACCAAGGAATGCATACCTCTTTCCTGCTCCTACGAGAACAGCAGGTTCACTTTGCCTAATGATGCTGTTAATAATAACAAAAACTAACATTCATGGGGAGTTTATCATTTGTTTTTACAACTTTAAGAAAATAACATACACCTTCGCCCACTTCTTTTAATTGTTGAAATGCAATCAAATTCTGCCCTATCTCTCCCAGTCCCTGGCATATGTATAAACCGACAGTCCATTTAAAATGGCATAGATGTATATTTATGTATCTGTATTTATCAAATAGATAGCTGTCGTATGAATTTTAAATATCACCTACTTTTATTGGAACATCTATAAGACATACCAGTCTGATATCTTAGTATTCCTACATTTTTTACAAAGTCCATTTTCAAATATATTCAGCACACAGAGATGTATGCCCCACTCCCATGGAAATTCATATGAAAGCATTCATCTCTTCAAAATAAATAAATAACTCTCTGGCATTGGTACTTCTAATTTCACACACTCATTCAGGCTGATTTACATACACACCTCTTTTAATCATGGATAATTACTAGCATTGTTCTCTGTAATTCAGTTATTCCAACTGTGAAATGGGAAAGAAATTATATTTTTTCATGCCTACAAGCTCAAAGGGGTGTTTAAATAATATACTAAGAAGAAAGAACTTTAAGTTCTTATAAAATGTACTGAATTTTAATGCATTCACGTTCAGATACACATACCTCTTAAAATGTTTAATAGTACTGCTGTAGAGAGGTGTGCATATATCACCTTGCAGGAGTCTTAGCTTTATTATATGTTGATGTAATATGGCTTCTAAGGAAGTCTAAAATACCCATACTACTAACAAATTTAAGTAAATATAGACGCAACTCCAAGTTAAATAGGAAGCATTAATGGTTATTTTTATAAATATCATAATATTACATTTAGGTGGAGCTGCGAAATCACACAGCTTGCAATTGTAGATGGCACACACAATTGTACTTGTATTTTGAGTGTACATGGGCACACACATCCTTTTCAGTGAAAACCAAGCATACACCTTATCACTGGGGAGATTAAAATCAACTTAAGGAACATATTCTACTAGTTGGTGCTGGGATTAAAGCGTGTCCTAAAATAGGTTTCCTTAATTAAGTGCATCCTTTTCCTTGCTGGCTGGCAGAAACCATGGTCACATTTCTGCTGATACAACTTTGGCCTCCAGGTCAACACAGATTTGAGAGATAATTGGCCCTGATTATGACACATGAAAATAATCAAGAGCCTCTATCAAAACCTGAAACCACCCTCTCACTCCTTCTTGTGAACACCAGTCTGATTACCTCTTAATTTTTCAATTTTTTTTTACTGTTTGTGAACCAAGTGCAATAGTAGGTTCAATAACTCACTCAGAATTAGCGCTTCACCTGCCAACCCTATGACTGACATGAATTATAATAGGTGGTCTTTCCATTTGTGTTTCTTTCTATCCCCAACCAGCCACTCTCCACTCAGCCCGTGTCCCAAACTGTTCCTTCTACCTCGCTGTTAACATCTCTGAAATGTAGTCATACCGTTATTTAAACATCCAAGAATAACCTGAAAAGGTCCTTTCTCATTTTGAAGTGGGTGTTGCCGGGTGCCCTGAGTGGGTTTGCTTCAGCATGATTCCCTGTGGGCAGAGTACGGCTGCCCTCGAGGATTTTCAAAGCTGGATCTTTCCGAAGGCTCTCGGTGATGCATTGGCTAACACACTTCACTACTTTTAAAACACTAACACAAGGAGTGTGGTTCATACCCACCTGCTTCTCTGTGGAAGACAGCTGTGTTGACTTGCTTCCAAAAGGTTTACAGCCTCAGAAACCCTACGGGGTAATTAGTCTCGGTCTTACTCAGTTGATTGGAATCAGCATCAACTTCTTGACCTTGGGTTTGGGTTTTCAGGACTTGTCCAAAGCCAATCTGCAGGCTTGCCTTCTAAAGCACGTCAGGGTGAGTTCAAACTCCAACCTGTCACCTGGAAATTGAACACTTAAACATGCGCACCACCCAGGAAGCCTTAACTTCAAGCTAAATAGCTAAAAACCACACACCAATTTGATGGTAGGAAGATTGTTAGTATGGGGGCTAATGAATGACTCTTCTTACTTTCTTAGTCTGGACGTGCTGACTTCCTTGCCCCCCCCCTCACCCCCACCACCCTGACTTTTGAGTGATCTTCCTGCTCAGATTCCTTGCTGCACTATTTAGATTTTAGAGCCAGCAGGGATTTGAAGATGAATTTTTTTTTAATCCAAGCTTTCACTGAATTTTAATTTGATGGAAATATTTCTCTTCCATGAGCTTTATGGGGAAAAATATATCTTTCAAAGTAACAATTGCATTTGGGGATTAAGTTGAAGTAATTGACAGTCTTGTCTTTTTTAATTAAAAGGACTAGAACTGCATAAGAAGAGCTCATTGAGATTTTCAGAGGAAAATATCAGAATGCCGCCCTGAAGGGTGAGAAGACGGGGACCTTGAAAGGTCTAAAATGCCGGTCCAGGCACCTTTTGTCCCTTTTGTCCCTTTGCCATAAAGGGTACACTATCAGCTGCACCAATGTACCCTGTGGCATGGGAGGAACGGCTTACTGCCATGAGCATTGCTGGTGTGGCCAAGAAAGCCGTATTTTGGGGAGCTTAGCTTTCAGTTCAGGCACTTTGAACAGGTTTAAATCCTTTAAAGTAGTACGGCTTAAGTTAGAAACCACAACAAAGTGACTATCCTTCCAAGAATGCGTCCATCAGCATCGTTTCGGTCCTTTACAAATGTCATACACAGCCCTTCCAGAGTGTAAAACTTAATTTTAGTCTGTCCCTCAACTTTCCTTTTTTGCTTAAAAAGCCATATTCCTGATATCTGGGTTGATTTTTCTTTTTCTCTCTTCTTCCCACTAGTTCCAATTTGCATCCCCTGCATTAGAAATACACTTTCTCTTTCGCATCCTGCACACAAAACCCAAGGAAAAAAATACAAGTTTTGATGAGACCAGCAGTCACTTCTGAACACCAGCTGCCAACCACGCAAACACCAAAGAGCCATTCTCCCATTTATCTGGGAGAAACATCTACTTCTGAAGAGGCAAGATACAAATTAACCTTAGTAATAACTCCCCCTCTGGAGTCACTCCATTGTGGCGATGTTCTTTCATCATGGCAAGTCATTTGTAGGTATTAAATGAAACAAGCAGCTCTAAGGAGGAAAAAATCCACTGACGGGCCCTGCCTTACTTCTCCCCTCGTCTACTGCTGTGAATAAACACACCTGCCACGGAAGAACACAGCAGGACCTAATGAGTTTGGGATTCCAATTTAAGGTGTGCATATGTACGCAGATGTATCATGGGAGTAGGCAGACCACTCGCTAGGACACCACAAAGCATTGCCAGCTTATATCCACTGCACATCAGGGCAGGGAGGGGCCTTAAAAGCTATTTATCATGCTTCCTAATTGGACCCTGGGGAGCCAAACATCATAGTTCATCACACTGTTTGGCTTATCATGATGCCAATCATAAAAGAAGACCCTTCCCCCATCTCTGTAACACATGGGTTATACCTAGACATGACCACTCGCATAGTATGTGTAAATCATAGTTATCAGCCCTGCCTACTTCTGCCTGCCCCCTACTCACAATGGGGGAGTCTAACGAGCCTAACCACCCACCTTCCAGCATGATGCAGGATGTTTGTAACTGCCTGAGAGAATATTACCGGGAGAAACTGCGGCAAGCATCCTGTGGTGACGAAAAAAAATAATCAGGAGGAAATAACCCTGCCATGGCCAGTGTTCTCATCTTGTCCACCATCCCACGCATCTAGCGCACATGGCAGCCAGGATTCCCAGCCAAGTTCAATGTGAGAACAGCATTCGACCATTTTTAAATGGTTTCTCAATGGCCCATGTGGAATTTGTATGATTTGGCAGCAGGGAAAGTTTAGAGACCAAAAATGGCTTTAACAAAAAAAAAAAAAAACATGAATCAGGTAGTCATAGCTTGTACTCTTCACGTGGTATCACGAACTCAAGAGTAACTCAGGGAGATTTGTCTTCTTTTCCTCCCTAATGTCTCAGATCACAGGGAAGTTTATCCTGTAAAGATGCTTAGTCTCACAGTCCTGAGAAAGACGGAGTTGATCTTACACACTAGATGTGGCCTTTCTGTCCTAATTCCTGAGCAGTGTGGGACTTTGAGTGTGGCAGATGGAGGCACTCTTCATTTTCTTCTGGTAGCCTCCCATTTTCTTTTACCTACACTGTCCAAACATTAGGAACACAAGGAAGAACCTTCATTTTTTAACACGCAGTGACGGGTTTGAGGTTTTGTTTTGTCTTGTTTTGTCACCCCAGGCGAGGTTTGTTTGGTAGGGCCATACAATTGCAACAGCAACATTCACACAGACCAGAAAGGAAAGGCCGAAGTGAGTCCCTATCACATGCCAAGCTAGGTCCTGGGTTTGATAGAAATGGCCTCTGCAGCGATGGAGCTGAGCCTACCAATCAGATAGTCAAGGAGATGATGAATTAAGACATTGCCATAAAGTGCGGCGGTTTCGTGTTAGGATTGCTGCGAGCAGCGGGGGGTGGGGGTGGTTGGGAACACAGAGCAGAGACATCTGAGCTAGCCCGGACTGGTCAGTTTTCCACGTGAACGTGAGGAGGACGAGAGGACAGACCGCGCCAGCACCTGCAGATGTCTCGTATACAGAGAAGAGATCCCATATTCAGCTCAACTGACGTTTAAAAATCGGATTTTAAACATTTGCCCGAGTAAGTTGCTTACTTCTGTTTCTCGGGATCTGGACAATTTTCAGTCAGTAATTAAGCGGGTCAGTCATTGACCCGCTTGCCTACTACTATCGTGGGAGGAGCAGGGGCAGCGCAGGTAGCCCGGCTGGACACCCGGGTGTGGAGGCTCTGGAGGATGTGGGGAGCACACTAGTCAGAGCCAGCTTTCTGGACAAACTGAAAAAGGCATCCGCTGTCGAGGAGACAATCTACAGATAGGGCCCGCTTCTCTGTGGGCAGATCAGAAGGTAGAATTTCATGGTAACGGTCATGTGCGAAGGGGTATTGCGATCCCTTGGGGGGTGCAAATGGTTAAGGGGCTCCACTCACAGGCACTTCAAGAGAAAGGCTGGGTGACACACCTGCACCCCAGGTTGGCCATTGAAACCCCTTCTGAGCCCTGCGGTACTCTGACCCACATGTGGTTACCATGTGGGTCAGAATCAACTTAGTGGCAACTCAGTTTTTCTTTACAGTGGGTGCCCATAGCAGGACATGACTATCAGGCTATTTTGGGAGGCATTCGGAGAGTCACAGACCCACCAGACGGGGTTCTGAAGCATCCTGGGGTTTTCAGTAATAAAGTCACAGGAAAGGGTCACGCAGGGCCGCCTGCCCAAGTGCTGCATTGTGGTGGCAGAGCCATGGAGGTAGGGCAAGGGGAGCTCGGAGCATACCCACACTGCCTAATGCCTTAGCGCCTTATTTCCAGGAGCGCTAAAACCCCGGGGAATCTCAGGTAGTCACTTGTTATCTCTGCACTCAGATTCTGCAGGCCACTTACTTTCATGGCATTTGAATGTTTTTGATTTTGAAACAGGCAGAATGAAAATGTACATCACATGGATTAAAGGTAGTCTGGCATCCCTTAGGATTTGAAACGGATCTGCCGTGAGCCATTTAGAGGTGGGAAATCGAAAGAAAAGAGTAAAACTGGGAAGGATGACAATCTCCAGAGACCTCTCCCAACCTTGGCCCTGAGTCCTTTTTAGCAAGTTAAATAAATGAAGGGACACATCAACTTTGAATCAGTCAACAAGGAAACAGATTTGGGGCTGAGAAATAGCTGTAAATATTTTAAATTATTTGATCATTCTTTAATTTCAACAGAGCTCAAAGGGCCACAATCATATCCACTAGGGCAATGGGTATGTTCTAGGTAGAAGGATGGAGATGTGTGTTTCTTTTGGAAGTCAGAAACTACCTGTGCTTCACTGATAGCTGCTTCAAATGCATTCACTTCTGGGATGTGGCTAATCTGATACATATTTTTTAGGTGGAATAGCCCAGGGAAACCCCTTTATTAAATGGAGACCCCTGGGCATTCTGCAATATTTTAATTCATTGATTATTAAAAATTAAACCTCTCAGGCTGAATAAGAAGCCCTGAGGATTTGAGAGAGCTGATTTGCTATAATACACTTAATGAAGTCTTCTCTTTATATTGAGAATGCTTAGTGAGACTGTACTTTTTATAACAACCCATCTCACCACTGAGCACAGCCCAGAGCAGTTAAAGTTAAATCATGCACCTATATGTATTCTGAAGGACAATTATCTAGTACATCAAGCCTTGATCAGAAGGATCACATAAATCCATGTAATATATATGTTATTGCATTGCCATTTCATGCTGTTAGGAATATGCTTCTTAAGAAAACCAGAGGGAAAAAAAAAGAAAACCAGGCCTGACTTACCTTAATTTCTCCTTTGCTTACATGATACCAACAATTTTTAAACAATCAGTCAGTTCCTAATGTTTTTAACCCACTACCTCCTATCAAAAAATGGCTATTTTTAAAAAGGGTAGGGTATCCTCAATAAAGTTATATGTAAAAATAAAATTTAAAAGGGGGTTATTTAATGCATTACCTTTATTTTAGTTTTATGGATACTTTATTGATAATGTTATTCAGTCTCATCATGGGATAATTTGGAAATCCATAAAAGAAGAAAATATTTCTTGTTTTTCCTTAATGTTTAAAAACTTTCCAGAAGATTGGAATAAAAGGGAAATCCCCAGTGCGATTTGAGGCATAAATGAAAAGCAACAACTAACATTAATTAGACAGCCTAGTAAGAGCAGTAAGATCAGAAAAAGAAATAAAAGATATCCAAATTGGAAAAGAAGAAATAAACTTATCTCTATTCACAGATAATATAATCCTATAAAGAGACCTCAAAGGCTTTGTGGAGAAACTGTCAATAAAAGAATCCACAGGGCTGAGCCCCGGTGGCGTAGTGGTTGTGCACGGGACTGCGGCCCACTGGGATGGAGGTTCGATTCCGGCTCCCAGGAACAAAGCCTGGGCCTCCTACTCCCACCACCAGGGCAGTGATGCCTAAAAAAAAAAAAAAAAAAAAATCCACAAAGAAAATAATCGGTGCTGCTAGAGGAAGCTAGCAGCATTGTAAGGTACTGATCAGTAAACAACTATCAAGAGTGTTCCATAAACCTAAGATGGGAAATCTGAAAGAGACATTAGATAAACAGCTCCATTTACAGAAGCATCTAAGAAAATAAAACATCTAGTGACAGATCTGACCAGGACATCAAGGCTTTATGCAATATGAAACTACAATATCTTGCTGAAAGAGAGTCAAGAAGATTTAAAGAAAAAAAATTTCTGTGTTCATGGATGGGACTTATGGTTAGGATGTCCTTACTACTCAGAGTGATATATACATTCAAAACAATCCGTATCAAAACTCCAACAATCTTTTGCACTGAAATGAGGGGGGAAAGTAGGGGGCGTGGCAATTCTAAACTTTACATAGAATGGAAAGAGGCCCCAAATAGCTAGCACAGATGTGACAGGCTGGGCTCTTTAGGGAAACAAAATCAGAGATACTCACCTATATATAAGAAATAGCTTCCTATCAAGAAGTCATTGCAAATCCAAAAGGTATCCCAACCCAAGTTCTCAAACCTGATGCTAGCTAGCCAGGGCCCTCTTCAGACTCATATAGCTTCAGGTGGACAATTCAGAGAGGTGGAGTGGGAGTCAGAAAGCCTGCAGGCCAGTGAGTGAAGAGTTGTGTGGATCTAAGATTGTTGGACATATTGCAGGGCACTAACAGCTCTCAGGATTGGACAGTCACATGGGACTGACTCTGGAGGCAGCCAGAATCCCAACAAGCAGGATGAAGGAAAAACACCTACTGCTTCCCTTAGGGGGAAAAAAAAAAAAAACACATTTCCAAGGAGGCATCAATAGTCTGTGACCTAACAGAGCGATTGGATTCCCCTTACACTTCCATACATCTTCATGTTGACATAAAGTCCACTCCCACAACAGTGTTAAAAGAGAACAAACTAGAAGGACTCATATGTCCTGATTTTAAAATACTTCGCACAGATACAACAATGAAAACAGCTTGATGCCAGTACAACAATAGACACAATGGCTTAAATCCACACGTGTGATCATGCTTGACAAGGGGGCCAGGTCTATTAGATAAAGAAAGAAGAGTCTTTTCAGTAAAAAGTTCTGGGAAAATTGAATTTCCACTTGCCAGAATCCATGCTTCCCACTATACCAAATAAAATGAATTAAGAATATAAATGTAAAAATGAAAATAATGAAATTCTTAGCAGAACATGCAAGGACAATATTATCAGGCCAACTTTCAACAATGACTGATATAATAACAGAAGGGCAAACATCCAAAAAAAACAAGCAAATAACTGGGGTTAATCTCCTAAAATTTAAAATTTTTTGTCTTTTAGTAAAAGACTTTACTAAAAAAGTGAAAAGACAAAGTTGTGAACTGTAAAAATATCTTCAGGAACCACATTCCCAATAAGAACCCAATAATATGAATATATTGATTTCAAGAACTTAATCACATTTCAGGAACTTAACAGGACAAATTGCTCAATCATAAAGTGGACAGAAGACTGAAAGAGACATTTTACTAAATCAGATATCTAAACAGGCCACCAAACCCATGAAAAAAAAATTTAGCATCACCAGCCCTTAGAGGTATTCAAATTAAAGTAACAATGAGATATAATTTCACTCTCACTAGGATGGCTAAGATTAACCGAAGAAGAAGAACAAGAAGAAAGAAAGAAAGAAAATAACAAATGTTGGTAAGAATGAGGGGAAATTGGAAGTCTCGTTGATTGGTGGTAAAAACACAAAATGGTGCAGCCATTGAGAAAACAGTGTGGTGATTCTTCAAAAACCCAGAATTACTTTATGATCCAGCAACTCCACTCCTAGGTATAAACCCCACGCACTTGAAAACAGAGATCAGGCAGATACTTACACAACAGTGTTCATTGCAGCACTATTCACAATAGCCCAAAGGTGAAAATGTAAATGACCATCAACAGACGGGTGGGTGACCAAACTATGGTACGTACATACAATAAAATACTACTTGGATAATAGGAAAGATAGAATCTTGCTACAGTATGGATGGAGCTTGAGGACCTTATGCTGAGTGCAATGAGGCAATCACACAAGGACAACTAACATATGACTTCACTTATACAAAAAAGGAAGGAGGGCTGAGCCCTGGTGGCATAGTGGTTGTGCGCGGAACTGCAGCCCACTGACATGGAGGTTTGATTCCAGCTCCTCCACCACCTGAGGGCAGTGATGGCCCCACCCCCCCCACCCCCAAAAAAAGGAAGGAAAGGGCAGAAGTATAAAGACCAAAATGTATCACTGATCACCACCGGTAGGTTGGAAAACAGCTACTTGTTGAAGAAGAAATCTATATCTGTACCGATTTCAAAGAAAAGGGACCCAAGAGAACACCCAAATTATAGAAGTGTCATTAATATCACCTGCAAGTAAAATGTTGCTCAAGATCACCCAACAACACTTGCAGAACTACATTGATAGGGAGCTGCCAGATGTTCAGCAGTTTCAGAAGAGGATGTCGCGAGCAAAGGGATCATTGCTGATGTCAAGTGGAACTTAGTTGAAAGCAGAGAATACCAGAAAGATGTTTCCATGTGTTTTATTGACTCTGCCAAGGCATGTGACTGTGTGGATCACAGCAAACTGTGGATGCCCTTGAGAAGAACAGGAATTCCAGAGCACTTCGTTGTGTTCACATAGAACTTGTACACAGATCATGGGGCAGTTATGAGAAGAGGACAAGGTAAGACTGCATTGCTTAAAATTAGGCAAGGTGTGCATCACGGTTGTATCCTCTCTCCATGCTTATCCAATCTGTATGCTGAGCAGATAGTCAGAGAAGCTGGATTCTATGAAGAAGAATGCCACCAGGATCGAAGAAGGCTTATTGACAACCTGAAACATGCAGATGACATTACCTTGCTTGCCGAAACACAGAGCACTTATTGATGAAGATCAAGGATTGCAGCCTTAAGTGTGGATTATGAATCAATGCAAAGACCAAGATCCCCACAACTGAATCAATAGGAAACATTGAAGAAGAAGAAATGAAGAAGAGGTTGAATTGTCAAGGATTTTGTCTCGCTTGGATCCACAACCAGTCCTTATGGAAGCAGCAGTCCAGAGATCAAAAGACACACTGTATTAGGTCAATTGGCTGCACAAGACCTCTTTAGAGTATTGAAGAGCTAGGATGTGACTTTGAGGACAAAGATGCTCCTGACCCAAACCAGGGTATTTTCAGTTTCCTTATATTCATGTGAAAGGTGGACATTGAATAAGCAAGATGGAAGAAGAACAAATGCCTTTGAATTGTGGTGTTTGATAAAAGTATCAAAAATAGTGTAGATTGCTAAAAGGACGAATCTCCCTTACATGTATGGCCAGAGTGCTCTAGAGGCAAGGATCATGAGAGTTCATCTTACATATTTACATATATCTCTCCTGTTGTCGGGAGAGACTGGCCCTGGAGAAGAGAGTAGAAAAAGACAGTAGAAAAAGTAGAGAGACAGTGAAAAAGAAGCCCCTCAAGGAGATGAATGGACACCATGTCTGCAACAATGGGCTTGAGAGTGTTTCGCTCTATTGTGTGTTGGGTGACTCTGAGTTGGAAACAGCTTGATGGCCCCTCACAAAAACAACACGAACAAGAAGGAAGTTGAAAAAGAGAAGTCAGTCAGGAAGAAAACATCATAAACTCTACAGTTAGGCTTTGACAGACAATGTTTATAATTGTTGTACCAAAAAAGGTTAATTGGCAAAGTTGCCTGATGGAGACAGTTACAAGGAACCCCCTTGCTTGGGAAGTCAAGAGCCATGGTTTCAAGGATATTCCACTTAATTGTCCCAATGTATTCCACGCTTCTGGTCTGCCTCCTCTGTGATGACGTAGTGCCTGAGGCATTGCAAGTGCGCAGGCAGCCATCCAAGACACCATGAGCTGCATCCACCTGAAGCAACGGAGGGAAAAGGAGAATGGGCAAAAGGAGAAGAGATGGAATGTGTGACAATTTGCCAGCATGACCCCTGCTTCCTTTACCAAGGGAACAGGAGAACTGGGTACTGCTTGGCTAAGACTACTGAGTATTTCAGTCAAAGATTCTGTAAGAGAATCCTGGTGGAAAATGAAGAACAGAATTTCAAATTCTCATCGCCCCTAGACTCCCTGGAACCATGGCAGGTAGAGGGACCCCTAAAGTCATTTCTGTAAGATAATCAACAATATTGAAGTCAAGCAGAGACCCTGAAGTCATTTTAGAAGCAAACAATAGCGAACTCAAGTGGTGGAAAAGTCTGCCCTGAGCATTTAGCTACCGTAAGAAGGACCTTCACAGGTCACATTGAAAACAGCAACTCGCAAAGGTAGATCAGAATGTTGGGGGCAATAGGTTTATGCTAACGAAAGAAGAACAACTCAGAACATAAACGTGAGGATCGTGACCCAACTCAAAGAATGACATCCATGTCACTACACTGTGCGGGTTGAAACTCTCTGGTTGGTGTGCATTGTGTTGTGCATATCCTCAATAAAGCAAAGCACATTTAGTGGAGAAGAAAAGCAGCAGAAGAAAGACCATACAGAGTCTCTCTACCCAGAGATACCCCCGTTAACTTGATAATCTGAGGAATTATGGGCTGAAAGAGCTGCCGTTAGACTATATACCATGTTGACGTGAAAAACAGCCAAAGTGAACTCGGTGGTCCACATTCACCAAGGCTGGCCGTGCTTGGGTGGCTGGTGTTTCAGGGTCCCAGCAGAGGCAGGCTAGGCAGCTGCTCTCCGGTGCAGGGCTGTATCTGTCCAGAGTGGGCACTCTCCCCCAGCTCTGGGAGTTCCTGACACAAAGCCTGGATCATCTCACCAGAGGCTTCCCTCATGTCCCCTCCAGAATTTCCAGAAGGAACCCCATATCAGATGTGGATCCTTCTACATGTTCTCTCTACATGGACTTTAATATTTCTTTTTCCCTTTAGCTCTCTTTCCCCATGACCTTTCAGCAATGTCTTCACATGGATTCTATTCAATGGAGAGCACTTGGTTGGCCTAACAAGTGATGAAGATAAAATGAGGCTCACATATTGAAATCACAAGTTATGAAGAGAAATTATGAGCTACGAAATGAAATCGGTTTGGGTTTATTCATTCATTCAATGAATAGCTCATGCATAGGATATGCTGCAATACAGTGGTTGGTCCTGTATGTCCATGACTTACACCTAAATAGCCTCAAATCTCTGAAGCCCATTCCTGGTCTCTGTTAACTGTAAGAGCTAAAGCCCTCAGAGATATCTGAAAGGAAAGAATGAGGTTCTCTTTTGACCCATCCAGCTTGGAGAATACAGCTTCCCATCTGGCTGACATGGAAGGACTTCTCAGTTAAAGAATACTAGTGTTACCTTAATAGTTAGGACAATGGTCTACCTATAGACTCGAGGGAAAAATAGAAATAAATCTTAAGATGAAGCTTACATATATTTCTGCTGCTTAGGACACTTTTTTTGTTTTAATTGTTAATATAACCCAAACCAGACCTGGTGTGATCACTGTGATCCTCAGAACAGGTTACTTTAGAATATTAGGGATTTGGTGTTCATACACCATGAATATTGTACACAAGAGAAAATCAAAAGCTGAGAACAATCAAGAGAGAAAGAAGAATTTTTCTGTGGCAAAAGAAAAATATACCATATGTACTCGTGTATTCAGCACATTTTTAATGCACCTCTTGTGGTAATATTAGGTGCCTCGGCTGATATTTGGGTGGTCTCAGTGTTGAGTACATATGGTAATTATCATATTTACAAGTAGGCATTGCTAATCTTGAAAATCTCAGAGAAGAGTGGAAAACCCTGTAAAAAAGAAATGAGTAACCTTCCATATGCAGCTTTGAAAATTGAACTAATAAAAGCATCTCCCCTTTAAGCCACTACAATACTAAATTTTTTTCCAAAACCTTAGCAAGAAAATCATAATTAAAATTAATAAATCAGTGAATGGAAACATAGATTCCCTTTGAGGAACGTTGCAAATGTGATGCCTCGGGTCCTCGGGGCTAGTGTTACAGGAGGGGCTAGCACATCACATCTCCCCCTTCATATCTTTTATTAAATTTCTTAATGATTATAGTCCCATCGGAAATGGGAATCAACACTTCCGCTCTCAACACTTACAGATGACTGGAGGATAAAATATCTGTTTGAATCTGTACCTTCCTACTCCTTCAAATATATACTCTTACTGACTACAGCCCATAAAAAAGCCACAAATGCCTCTCATTCTCTAATGAATCCTCTTTTCCAAACTGTTGATATATCAGCTTCATAAAAAGAGTCACTCTATACACAATGGAGTAAATGATTTTTCTTTGTGCAAATGAGCTTCTGGCAGGTTAACCAATTAGGCATTTGCTTTCCAGTAAATACTCTGGAAGTAAAATGACTGTCCAACAACAACAACAAAACAAAACTCCCAAACCCAACATATCTTACTGTATTGATGGGAACGAATACCCATAAGCAGAGAATTAGAAATAAGCTGTCAGTGCTTGAGTTATAACTATACAATCACTTCTTCTCATTCTAGATTTGCAGTGTCCCCATTTCCTCTCTCTGGTAGAAAGCAAAGAAGGTAAAATGCCAACGTTTTTCATAAGCATAGATATGACATTATGCAAGAAGTGTGCTTGAACTATAATCTTTAAAGGCACGTTAACTTTAGTTTCAGAGGAAAGAGACACAGAGAATGAATCATAATTTGAGAGGAATTATAATCTTCAGAGCTTTGGCGCAAATGGTCAAACTTGAGTTTTTATTTCATAATGTTTCGCTTTCTATTATTCCTTGTGATAGTTAGTGTTATATGTAAATTAAATAGGTTTTGAGTCTTAATGTTTTTATAAACATTGGGCACACTGATCTTCTACAATGTAATGTAATCATTTTCCATTTTGTCATCTAATGTGATTAGCCAACGAGTTGAAAAGTCCATTGAAAGACTATCATTTTCCTTGGTGTTGTGGCCTGAATCCAATACATACAGATTTTCTGATGAAACTTGCTTTTCTGGTCATGTTTTCTACTTCTTATCCTCTCTGTTAGACCAGGTTGGCTAGAGAAGCAAATTCATTGATACTCATATATGTATATATTCTCAAAAAGCAATTTCATAGTGAGAAAATATCTCAGTTCTCTCTAAATAAAGGTGCTAAGTCCAATATTAGCCCCTATGTCCAATACTAGTACATAAATTTCTCTTTAGATTCATGTAGCCAAGCAATGATACCAAATGCAGGAAGATCACTGGCTGGTGGGTGGAAAGTCTGGACACATCTCCAGGGCTTTGGCTGCCATCAGTGTGGCTCCATCTAGTGCCAGGAAGAAGGTGAAACAGAGATAGATGATTGATAGATAGATAGATAGATAGATAGATAGATAGATAGATAGATAGATAGAGACAGACAGAGACCCACCTCTTCTGATGACAGAATTTCTTGGAATCCTCATGAGAAGACCATGGACAACAGGAGGGATCAATCAGGCTGTGATCTGATCAACAGTCTACACTACACCCCTTCATTCTGTTATCAAGTTGATATGTAATTATGTAACTACCACATCCTCTGACTTCAGTTCCTGGGGGAGATATATATATATATATCTGGTGTATATATATATACCAGAAACCTACCTCCTGACCTTCAGATTTGGGGATTTGTCGGTTCTGTGAACCAGCATCCTGCCAATCTAAGTAACCAATTTTGGGGTTCTTCAGCCCTTGCCCCCATGAATCAGAAGAAGCCCCATCTTGATGTCTAACCCATGGCTTTAGGACTTAACAGCTTCTACAGGCATACAAGCCAGCTAGTTCAAATCAACCCCTCGCTATTTGTTTATTTATATGCATTTCACTAGTTTCACTCCTCTAAGGAAGACAGTCTAATGCACTCAACAAAGAGATTTTAAATGTAGCAAAATAAGATCTAAGCTTTCTTTTCATTTAAGATATTAAAGAATGTTTCAAAACAAAAATTTCTTTAAATAAATTCCTTTTAAACAAATTCCTCCCCAGAAAATTTTCTCTCCGCCAGGATTAGGAGATAGATGAAAGGACTCACTTGCCCCTTAAAGCTCACTAACTAAATATGTATCTCTGATAATCATCCTGCCTCTGAATGAAGGTATTGTCCTTCAAAAAAAAATGGAATACAACCATCCCTTCCTAGAATCTAAGGAAGTTTCTAGAGTACACATCGACTGATGAATGCATTCATTCGTTTGCTTATGTATTCATTCAAATGTTCCCTCACACAACAAATGTGTTGGGCACTTACTCTGAGCCAGGGAAAGAGAAAGCTCCAGGAGACAGTCTGGGAACAAGAACGCCCGTTGTTCGTGCCCACAAGAGAGGTGGACGCAGCCCTGGGGTTCAGGCTTGCCTTCTATGGCTGTGTGTAAGGAATCTGAGAGTCAGAAATCAAGGGCAGGTGACAGAAAACCTCCCTGCCATTGAATTGATTCTGAGGCACAGCATAAGTCAATGCGAGGTGGGGGGGGGTCACAATCTTTATTAGCTGCTTGTGCCCCCCCCCCCTTGACTTACTGGTTAAGTATCTTCGCTGAAGCAAGATAGACGTGTGGACAGAAAATCTCTTCACAGTGATGAAGATCACAGGTGTGTTCTATAGGCTCCTCCTGGTGTGTTCTATAGGTCCCTAATAGGTTCTACAGGCTTCTGGTATGTTCTATGGTGTCTCCACTGAATCTCCACAGGAAGAGTATCTGTGACAAAACAGTTTTATTCAAAAATTTAGGTCACCTTTGCACTAGGAAAACTGAATAATTTGCCATTGCTAAGAACAAAAAGCAGTATGTATTTTTCTGTAATAAAAAAAAATGATCCCATTGTGAAAAGTGACCTTTTTTAAAAAAAGAATCATTTTATTGGGGGCTCATACATCGTTTTTCACAATACATAAATAAACATACTGTGCCAAGCACCCTCACATGTCCACTGCTATTATCATTCTCCAATCGTCCGCCTTTTCCCTTGAGCCCCTAGTATCGGCTTTTCCATCCCTTCTCCTCTTCCCCTGCTCTTTCCTCTCCACCAACCCTGAATACTTTATACATTGTTATTGTTCTGTCATCTTACACTGCCCGACCTCTCCTCCAACCCACTCCCCTGATGCCCATCCTTCAAATAGGAGCTTATGTGTATATCCTTGCCATTGGTTCCGTCTCTCTACCCCACCTTCTCTCTATCCTTCCAGCAGCTCCAATCTAACCACTGGCCCAAAGGGGCCCATCCATCTTGGTTTCCCCATATCTCCAGCTCCCCTCTATACTAGTGTACCTTCTCCAGTCCATCTCGATTTGTAAGGTAGGGTTGAGAATGGACCAATTGACTCCTGATATCGCTAAAGACAAATGGATACAGAGGCAGAAACAGAGTAGAAGAAATGATGGTGCCCAGCTACCAAATGATTGAATGCCTGGAGTCTCAAAGACTTGGAGATAAACGTGTCGCCATTCAGCGCAGAAACAGCAAAGCCCACATGGAAGAAGCACACCAGCCTGTGTGATCAAGAGGGGCCGAAGGGAGCAGGTATCGGGCATCAAAGAACAAGAATCACATCATCACGAATGAGGAGGAGAGCAGGGTGGGGACCTAAGGCCCACTGGTGGATAATTGGTCACCCCTTTACAGGGGAGTCATGGGGAGGAGACAGACCAGTCAAGGTGCAGCTGGACAGTGATGATGCATACAAGTTTCCTCTAGTTCCTGAAGCCTTCCTCCCACTCCCACCCCTCCAAGCATCATGGTCCCAACTCTACCTTACAAATCCAGAAAAGTGACCTTTTGTCCCTCTTCTGTCGCTTCTGGGAGGTGGGACAGTCTGCTTTCCCAATGATTGCCACCTACTGGACTCTGGTGATTTCGTTAGAGTCGGCACATGTCTTAAATTGACCAGAAGATGGCAGCAAATAACCAGGTTTTCCAAAAAAAAGTAGGTTAAGGGTTTGCAATACACTCAGTGTCCTGCTTCTCCATAAGGAATGCTCTCTTGCAACAGAAAGTGAGGAATAGAAAATAGTAGTTCAGAATAAGTGCCCCATCCTTGCTTCATAAAGACAAATGGCATTCCAAGTCTAAACCTGTTGATGTAACGCAGAGTAAGGAACCCAGAGCAACCCACTGCCGCAGAGGGTGGCGGGAGTTTCAAACTCGCTGTCCCCTGGGTTGGGGAGAGGGCACCTCTGTGCGGGAGCAGACAGCTTCATTTCCCCTCGGGGGAATGTGAACTGCTTCCTATGGAATAAGCAACCCAGGGCGGAATTTACTAATTTCTGGAGCTCCTTCAGAGTAGGGGAACTCACTGGAACACACACACACACACACACACACACACACACCCCACCCTCCAAGGAAAAGACTCACCAACCTCACCACCATCAAGTCGATGCCTGCCCACTCCTAGGACGGGGGAGACCCGGCCCTGTGAGTTGCCGAGGCTGCACCTGTCTGTGCGAGAAAACCCTCCCTTTCTCCCTCACAGCAGCTGCTGGTTTCAAACTGCCAACCTGGCCAGCGTGTTAACCGTTTTGCAACCAAGGGTCCTTCAGGGTAAGGAACGCTGCGACTTAAAATGCAACTTGTGGTCTAATCCATTTGCTTTAAAACCTAGTTGAAGCACAGTGATTTTTTTATATAAACACACACACACACACAAACCACATTCTCTCTGTTAATTCTTTCTTTAATGGGCAAGTCTCCTCCCGAAGAGATCCATATGTTAGCCTCTAACCTAAGCCTGTGCCAGGGACTGCTTCACTGAGGCACAATGCTCTTTGGCTTCTCACCAAACGGCTGCCCAGTCGCATCGTTCCCCGGGAAGGCCACTTGTGCATTGTAAGAAATGATACACCAGTAGGTTGGACTGGGCACAAGGGCAGAGCCAGATGCTTTCAGGCCTGAACCAGATCGCCCCAATGTCCCAATGACACGCCCAGAGTGCTAAAGGCCTTACTGCTATGAAAATGCCTGAAGGGGCCTGGGGAGCAATGGAGAGGCTTCTGAGGGGGGCAATCGGGAGCCCTGAATTCCGCCCCTCAGTGTCTGTGTGACCCTGAGCCGTTGATTAGCCGTTCTTGGTCCACATTACCCTGAGCACATTCTCTGAGGTGCCTTCTCTCCACATATTCGGGAAAGCTTTTCAGTTCCAAGAAAAGGTTTCAGGGCAGTTATGAGAAAGCAGTCTGTTGAATTACAGTGGAGACGTGCACATTCTGATATTGAAGCACACAGAGAAGCAGTCAGCAGACACTACAGCAGACTGTAGGTCATACTCTGTCATTGGTTTGGGACAGCTACAAGAGCTGGAGATGACTCCTCACTCCCTTCTCGGCTACAGACCTCTTGCTTGTCACGTGGTCTGTCAATGAGGCACGTTCAGTGGTCATCCACTGGCGCTCCCAGAACAAGTAGGCAGGTGGCGCTGTCCGAGCTCATTTTCTGATGTTCACCTGAGATCCACTTTACAAAAGAATGTCTTTACAAAAGAATGTTCGGGCTGGGTGCCTTGTCTTGATCTGACTGCTTTAGGAGAACTCTCCTTACAGGCAGGCACAGCTTTCTTTTAAGAACAGTCTGGTTGGAATAAGATTTGCGAAAGCTGAATTGTAGCCAAGCATTTCAAGACTTCAGGCAGTAGGGCAAGGATGCCCTGGTGTGTGCCCATCGTAAGAATGCCAGGGCGTGACATGTGGCTGAATAGGGTCTGCTTCTGACAGGCTTTGGATGGAAAACATGGTAAGGAAGAGGATTCATAAATTATGCTGCCCCTGAAAAACTCTGCAAAACTGACTTTGAAGGTCGATCCTCCTGTGCTAACTCAGGAGAGAAGAGAGAGATTAGCCACTCCGGTTTCCTGGAGTTTAAATCTAGAAGGGTACTGGGTGTCTATTTCTTTTTCTCATTGGGCTGTGATTCTGAATCTTGAGTTTGGACCACTGCGCATTCCATGGGTCCAGCTCTCCACTGCACGGGCTATATCTGTAAACAATGGCAGACAAGAGCTGGTTCCTTGGAACTCACAGTCAAGGGGAGAATCCAAGGATTTATAGATAGATACAATTTTTAAACCAGACCACTACATTTGGAATTAAAACTGAGATGAGGCCTTTGAAGGAGAGTGGAGTCTATCATAAAAATAGAAAGCAAAAACAAACTAAAACACCCCTTAATTATCTCAAGGAGACCAAGGAAAATATCCCTGAGGAAGGGCTATTGAATTCTGAGGAATGAATGAGGTTCCCACTAGAGAAATCCCTGGAGCATTCACCCCGATGGCTAGAGAAGACACCCAGTGCCTACAAGAGAAATCATGGCGTGGTGGCGGGCGGAGCCAGGCTGCAGAGGTGTTGGTGTCTTTCCTTAGAGCCTGAAGGAAGCGTTGACAAGTTTCAAGTAGGACAGAAAGGTGATGAGTTGTGTCATTCAAAAGGCTGTCTCTGGCGGAACTTGGCCTTTTACAGAGAAAACACATTATTCAGGAACACAAGACTATGTCCTGATCTTCCATGAAAGGAAAACCCGATTGCCACAGTCATAGTGAAGTCACCCATTCAGCTCACCCTGAGAGCCAACCTGGTAGTCCCTGTGGGAATCTCCCATTTACTGCCCAAGAATGAGGAATGCTGTGATGGACTTGAGAAGGATGCTTGAAAGGAAGCGCAACCCTGCTTTCTGGAGATACTCTGTGGTGTAGCCCCACTTTTAGGAAACAGATCATGAGTATCCACTCCACACTGGACTTTGCTGCACTCAGCGGAGGTCTAAGGGCAGACAGGGAACACATAGCTGACGCATTCAGGGAGGACGCATTCTGACAGATGAGGCGGGTCACACGCTAGGCAATAATTAAACATGAAGTATGATCGTAGAAGTGGTCAAGGAAATAGAAAGATACATGGGGCCCACTCATTTTGATAAGATCTTATAGCAGAAATCTAAATGGAATGTCTGAAACAGGCCCTGCCATGAGACAATCTAGGGGAAGAAGAGGCCAAGAGTGTTGACCTTGGAATGTGCTTGGTCTGTTCAAAGAAGACTTCTGTTTTCACTGAAGTCACCCAAGGGCAAAATGTGGGGAACCCAACCCATTTTATGGTGCCACAAAATTGGGGTCAGGAATGTTTTTAGGTGTCATATTCAGGTTTCCCGTTTTTTGGGTACACACACAACATGCAACATGAGCTATTTGCCATTGCAAACCTTTTGTTTATTTGTTCATTTATTTATTCATGTATTATGTTAGCCACCCCTAGCTGCACAGCCTTTGTTTCCACCGAAAGGTCTCTTTCTGTCTGCCTTCCTGGGCTGCCCTAACAGAACTGACCTTCCTGCACTGTCCTCTCCTGCCTTTTCTTTCCTTCTCCTTAGACTGGAGAGTACCGGATTACCTCTAGGTTTATTCTCAATGGGTAACCCATTCTTTGTTTTTGTTTTCCTTAATGTCTCTTTTTTTTTAGAGATTGGCACCACCGTGCACTTCAAGCAAAAAGGTATGCTTTTGCTTTCTGATTAACTTCCTTGTGTCTAAAAGTAAGATTTCAGAGCCACATGGGGAGGGGGTGTTGAATATTTGAGTTTATCTCACTTCACTCATTTTCAGGAATCATTTTCTTGCTATGTGTCACTGTTTTTCCCTCAATGTGTGAACTTACTCATAAAAAGTTGCCAGTCCAAGACATAACTTCTATAGCGCTTTTGACAGGCCATTCATTTTTAAATGTCTGGAACTGAGAAAGGTATTTCCTTCCCATTTTTTTTAACTTAAGTGTCCAAGGTTCATTCGTAGATACTTGCATTTTGTAAATGCTCATCGCCCAAGGAGTGGTCCTTCTCTGAAGGCTTGTTGACTATCCAAGTAGACAGAAAGAATGCAGAAGGAAATAGTAAAGGCAGTGTCTCTTGAACAGATATCTTTGAGCAGTTACATGTCTTCCTGCCTCCTGCCTCTCCCAAAACCTCACTTGCCACAGAAAAGGCAGGCTGCTGGTCTCCCAGGCACTACCTGTAAGTGACTTCCAAACTGCTCCTGGTACCTTCATCATCCGTGTGCTGACACTTAACCCAGATTCTCTCCTCTGGACAGGGCATGTCCTTCGGTTCCAATATTCCATACCTTGACATTCATAGAAACACTGAACCATTCTGTGGTCCCTTATTGACAAGTCCAATCGACTCTATTCTCTAACAGTGTGGTATCCCAGACCAGAGAGTCACAGCGACACTGTAGGGGCAGTCACCCTTCTCCTTAAGGCGGCAGTTCTCAACCTTAAGGGTGCAACCCCTTTGGAGGTCGAACAACCCATCCACAGGGGTCTTCCGATTCACAACCATAGCAAAATTACAGTTGTGACGTAGCAATGAAAATACTTGATGGCTGGGATGTCACCCCAATATGAGGAACTGTATCAAAGGGTCGAGGCATTAGGAAGGTTGAGAACCACTGCCTTAAGGTCCTGTGATCATGCATGTGGCTAGATAATGGTCTCATTAGATATCTTCACCTTCAAAGGAATTGACAGAACCAAGATTCTTCTCCAGAGTGGAAAGCTATTATTGCAAGACTTCTGTCTTATCAGTGACCAAGAGCCAGAGACTATGTTGCTTGCTCCCAAGGCATGAGTGATAGCTTACCTGTGATCAGCTTTAGCAGGTCCTTACAAAAGGCATCCCGGGTCAGGATCACCCCAGGGTCAGGAGATGCCCAGGATATGGCCAGGGTCAGGATCATCCAGGGGATTTCTGCCATCAAGTTAATTCCAGCTCACAGAGAACCTGTCAGAACTGCCAAGATGGGGTTCTGGGGCTCATGATGGGAATGGTAGGAAGTCTCCTCTTCCGGGTGCAACTGCAAGTTTTGAATTGCTGACCTTGCAATTAAGCAACACAATGAGTAATCACTACGCCACCAGGGCTCCTCTTATCTAGGCAGACCAGGCATAAACTACCCTCCTCTCCCCAAATCCACAGTGGCATTTGAACCGAAAGTGGCTGTTGTCACGCCCTGGAACGCGTGGTAACCTCGGGACCTCAATGCGGAGGGAGTGAGAAGTTGGACGACCCGACCGCTTCTCCTTACCTCCAAGGGCCACCAGGAGTTCTTACTGTCACCCAGAAAACATAAACATTCATCTTGCATGTCGAGATATGTTATCCTGTTTTGATGCGAGGGTGATCATTTCAACGGCACTGTGCAAATAGTTCCGCCTTCCTAAAAATCTCACTTTTGAGGTACGGGGTGGAGGGTCCAATGCAGAAAGGTTTGTGGAGGAAACGTCCGAAGGTAACTCAAAAACTGATTACTTAAAGCCAACCTACGTCTGACTCCTTATCTTCTCTGTGGGCAGCGATGGCTCCGTGCGGCCTTCCTCGCAGGGGTGACACCGGGGTTCAGTTCCTAGCCATTGCACTTTCCTGGCACCCCTCCCTCCCCTGGCAGTAGCGGTAGCGGCACAGTGGCTGCCTCCCCAGCCATGGACTCTCCCTGAGGAAGCGAGGAGTATCCGCCTTTCGCCCGGGCCGGAGACGCTGCACTGATCGAACGTGCCCGGCAGGTGGCGCCAAAGTCGGCGTTAGAAAGCTTCCCTGCAATGATGGCTTCCTAGAAAGCCTGAGAGTCTTCACCTGCGAGTTAGAGCATGTGGAAAAGAGACACCCAGGACCTTCGAAAGACTCTGTTCTTGCCCAGGCTTGACCAGAATCGCTGTTTGTTTTCCATGTTGTTTTCGTTTGGCTTTTTATTTTCAGTCCCTCAGTCAACTCTTACTGATGCAAAAAAATAATGAAAACTTACTCTCTGGCTGGCCTGCACTTTTTATAAGACTGAATTATTGATAAGAATAAAATTACAGTTGGCCCAGAATTATTGGCTCGAAGGCCTGCCCAAAGATCCAGGAGAGCACGATTAAAGGTTGCTGTGAAGACATCTAGGCCCCCTGGAGGTGTAGGGAGTGACTCTGGAAGCTGCTCACCTCAAAGTAGGCTGTCTAAAACTACTAGCCATTCCACGGGGAGGGCGGGGGAGAGAGAGAGAGAGAGAGAGAGAGAGAAAGCTCTCTGCTCTGGTAGAGTCTGGGGGTGGGAAATCCTTGGAGGTCGTTCAACTCTGTCCTGTAGGGTCAGTATGTGCTAGCACTGATAAGTTGGCAGTGAGCTGAGTTGAATAAATCTAGTCCCACGTTCAGACAAGGAGCTGTAAGTCCTCAGAAGCAGCAGCAGAAGAGGGCCAGCCAAATTTGCATGGTCAGAGCAGCATGCGCTTTAGGACAGGTGTTGAAGAAATCATCTATCTAGGTCTTTCTTTGGGTTTTTACTGAGAGACAAATGAACTGGTTCCAGATCCTGCATCCAATTGGCAGTATAGAGACTTGCACCTCCATTTCAGGGGGATTTACTAATATTGGCCTTTATCACAAAGCTCCTTTTATAAATAATGTCACAGTTTCCCTTACCGACATAAGACGGGTGGGGTAGTTTGACACCAGACTCACAGCTTTGCTGTAACTGTATTCTGACCCTCCCGGCCAAACATGAAAATCCCTGACCCAGTGCCTTTGGTTCAGCCCGGTATTCATGCCTTTCTGGAACCCACATTTCTATATTTGATGACGATGGCATAGTTTTCTGAATGCTTGCTAGATAACACACATACATGTGTGTGCACATATGCATATACACATACAGAATGTGGCTAAATACCAAGATTGATTTGTGTCTGTTATATGAAAAACATGTAGCAAAATTTTTGAATTGTGGTTCTATTTGCCTCTCTATTTTTAAGGCTAATTTATGTTTGCAGACTCTTGCTTTCATTATATCTGTCAGGATATGAAAGCACTTGCTGAGCCTGGCCATCTGGTGTGGGAAATAAGATTTATCATTTGCATTTCCACAAATAAGCAGAAATTTCATAACTATGAACTAAAACATAATTAATGATTTTGCTGATTATTCTTCTCTGAAATAGCCATTAACTGAAGTAGTCTTCTTTGCCATCCTATATATCTATAATTGCATGTACACTTGTGATGATTCCCCCAACTATCACCCATTTACCCTTGCATTTTTTCAAGCCTATTTATTTACTCTCGAAGCCAATTATGAAAAGAGCAAGCAATATGAGCCCATTAAATAGCTATATGAGAGCACTTAATAAAAAGTAATTGATAGAAACGAAGATATCTCTTAACAGATGTACAGAATGCAGTGGAGGTATAGAACAATGCTCTACGAAGGGTAAAATTAAAGATAATTAATGCAGACCTGCTGAGATTGCTTGTGTATGGCATTGACTGGCAGGGGCAAGTAACAGCGAATGTATGAAGAGCTCCTGAGAGGTGCGCCCAGGGAGTCCTGGACTCATAGCAAACCTATGCAGGGTTTCTGAGGCTACAGGTCCTTACAGAGCCAACAGTCTTATCTTTCGCCCACAGAGCTGCTAGGGGATTTGAACCCCTGGGCTTGTTAGCAGTTCAGCACTCACCAGACAGCACCAGCGGGACTGGGAGCAAGTGAGGTGTCGGAGTAAAGCTCTCCAGCTGCACCTACCATTTTGTCCTAATCCTCTTTGTCTTAACACCTCTTCCTCTCCATCCAACTCTGTCCAACGCACAGCCACGCCCCTCGGAGGCACCAAGGCACACAGTCTGCTCCTGCAGGTGGAGCCCAGTGAGCTCCAGCTCAGTCCTCCCGCTCACACCTGTCTCTGAACCCCACAAGGCCCCAGGTGGAGGTTTGCTTGTTGACATTTGTCATGTCGAATAAAGAGCTGGAAGACGATGATCCCCCGTTGTCTCTTAAGAGTCCGACCTGCAGCAGGCAGCAGCAGCAGCTTATTCTCCATCCTGCTGCTGAGATGCCGAACCAGAACCAGAAGCAAACCACTGCCGTGACAACTAATAGCGATACTGGAGGAGAGAGCGGGCTGCCCTGTCTGTCCCTAGCTCCAGCTGCCAGCCTTGATGGTTTGCAGCCAGCGCCCAGCACCCACGCACTGAGCTAGGGGGGCTCCTTTGACCCGTTCAGTGAAGAGGATGCAGTGAGGTGTCAGTGATACACGGTCTAGGCTCTTCTCTGCCCAGAGTATTCTGCATTATAAAATGCTGCAACCCGTGGTGCCCACATGGGCCTGCGTCAGTCCCAGGAGAAGGACTTCCAAGAGCTTTACTTGGGCTGCATGTCCACACTGAATACGCAGGGAGCCACCTGGTCAGCCCCGACCTCTGAGACATCCAGGGCTCATGGGAACAGAGGGTGTGGACGCTAACTGATGTCTTCTCTCTCTCTCTCTCTCTCTCTCTCTCTCTCTCTCTCTCTCCCCCCATTCCCCCCTCTTTTGTTCCGCAGGACCTGGGTCGGTGAGAGGCATCAACGGATCCATCAGTCTGGCCGTACCACTGTGGCTGCTGGCAGCGTCTCTGCTCTGCCTTCTCAGCAAATGCTAATAGAATACGAATTTTAAAATCATCATCATCATAATAAAAACACACAAAATATGCGTCACACAGGATACAAAGAGAGAGAGCGCGACAGATGGGGGGGAGGGGAGATACCGTTGATTTCACAACTTCGTGTGTTTAAAAATGAAGGGGGGGAAATATGAAAATGCATTTCAGACAAAAAAGAAATCACTCCATCGGGTTTAAAAAAAAAAAAGTGAGGATAATTCAGGGTGGGAAAAGTTCTACCAGGATCTGGGTCTGTCTGAGCAAACTTGTATGCTGTGTAAAGACTACATTGTGTTAAGGACATCCCGGTGTCGTAAAAGAGAATGCAGATAAAGAGGGAGCAGATGGACAGTCACGACCACAACCACCCTTGATCCTGCCTTCCTTATCTCCCTTCCTTCTACTGGGGAGAGACACACGGGCCCCACCTTGGGCGTTTACATTTCCAAAACCTTTTTCATTTGAGCCATTTCAGACTATCAACGGAACCCAGGCTGGGGTCACATGTTGAGCTTGTATCTGGCTTCCCTGCCTCCACTCTCTCTCCCCCTTTTGAAGACCACACTGTCTCCCTTCAGTGTGCACCGTCTATCCCCTCCTTCCAGATCAGCCCGCTTCACTCTTCCCTGGCTCCTTTTACCCCCACCCAGGACTAGTCACGCCGCAAATGCTAGGAAGTGCCATCTTAATTTGATCTCTTGTGTGTGTGCCCAAGTCTCTCTCTCTCACTCTCTTTCACGTGGCTGTACATGTGAGTGAGTGTGTGCGTGTGTGCGCGTGTCTCTCTCTCTCTCTCTCTCTCTGTCTCTCTCTCTCCTCTAAAGCATGCCAAGGGAATGATCCACGTGTACATAGGCTCATTGTGCTGTAGATACTGTCCTGCATTGTACTTGTGACATGCGGCCGTGACAAGGTGCTGGGGGCCGTGGCAGGAGAGGGGACAAGCAGAGCCCCTGTCCCAGCCTTGGCTGTCACATGACATCAGAGTGCATTCAAAAATAAGCTGTGCCCCTTCCAAGGGCAGGACCCCATATTCCTCCCAGTTCCGGTCATCAGAAGCCACCCGCGAGCCACTCAGAATTATCACCGTCCGTGAAAGTGCCTACTGTTGATGGGGTGAGCGGACGATAAAAAGGAACCAAGGAGGTGGATGGGGAACCTAGAAGAAAGGTTTTCTGATTTCACTCTTTGTGGGCGATTCTGATGGATTCCTATCTTTCTGGGCTTCTTACAGGCTGGCCTCTGCTCTGTCTACTGCAGAGGTGAGTAGGCGATGCTTAGTCAATCCCCAGAAACAGGAGAATGCCAAGGGTTCATTCCCAGTGGCTGAATGATGAGCCACATGGAAGTCCCCAGCAGCCCTGTTTGACCCCACCACCCCCCGCCCCTCTTCTAATCTTCCATTGACACTGCATTCTCCTGAACCAAGGTGATTTCACATTTCAGATGAAATGCATGGAAAGTGAGCAAGGAAGAAAAGGTTCCCAGATAGCCACCTTCCTCTCCAGAGCCTGGAGACAATGGCAAGCCTCTGACACACAGCCAAGGCCCTGGCAGAGAGCAACTGGCTCCTTGTGCCCCTGGGGCAACTGCTGACCTGGCATTCTGGGATGGTACACTCTTTGGTTCTGCACATCTATCTCCCTTCCAGTCCACGATGATGTGTCTAACACCATTGTTCCCGGAGGGCTGTCATTATCTAAAGCCACTAAGAATTGCATTATAATCACCTTCCCTGCTTGCTTTGAGCTTCTGGTCTTTGGGCAGGAGGATACAGTAAGGGTATCTATAGCGTTGAAGTGTACATCTACAAGAGGGATCTTGCCAGGAACACTGAAAACAGGAGTTAGTGACTGAACCGAAAGAGCTCGGCACCTTGTAAGAAATATAGGTGGAGGTCTGAGAATCACAAAGTTGACATCGCCACAGGTCTTTCTTAGGAATGGTCTTGTGGCTAACTCACAGTGTGTAGATGTCTTTGTCAGGAAACCAGTCCTTGGTCGAATTTGTACTTGAAGAGATTTGGACGTGATTTGAAGTCATGGTTGACTGGGCTTGATCACAGTGTTTGATCACAGCCGAAGGCGTTGTATTGCTGAGTTTGGAGACCTTTGGAATTAGTTGCAACATGATAGGAAATGGGAAAGGGAACAATGGTCAACTCAATAAAAAGAACCTTCTAGAAATTAGCTTGATGTCTCTGAGCAAGGGCTTTTTGCAAAGGAGCTCTTCTTTGTTGGTATTTATCACCTTGACAGGTAGCATTTTAAAGTTCCTTAGGCAATGTCTACTTTGTTTCCAAAAGCCCTTGACCATGATTCCTTTATTGTTCTGCAGATCAGACCTGAATCTGGTGGACATATTTGGTTTGGGGATAGGCAAGACTCTTTATGGCAGATTTTGACATAGGACAGAAACTCTTATCCAAGAAGATAGCTACTTAAAATTACAGGAAGGATTTCCACACCTCTAAATAGCATCAATTTATTGACAATCAGGGGTTTCCCTCAGATTCAATCTTCTTAGTGAAAGGAATAAAAGGTCATCATCTTTGGTAAGAAAGGTTCCCTCAGAGAGTGCAAAGGCAGCAGCAGCGTGGAGTAGAAGCTTTAGACGAATGCATATGAACAGAAAGCCAAGCAAAAAGGGAGAAGTAACAGGGTTTAATTCCAATGTCATTTAGCCCCCATAGCACATCACAGACTTTCCTCAGACTCCTGCCATTTCTATTATTTCCACTCTGCGGTAGGGACAAAGTCCTTGTTTCTGCAAGAAGCATCTACAGTGGAAGAGAATGTCTCAACCATTTCAGCACCATTTATTATCTTGGTTTTAATAGAACGGACCATATATTAAACATTATTAAACATGTATTAAATATCGTGGTGGCTTTCAATATGACTCTGGCCAGATCTTGGGCTGGTTTGTTGTTGTTGTTGCTGTTGCTGTTATCTGTGGCTCCTATTTCCAAGAAAACACTGAGCCTGGAAATCTCACGTGTTTGAAAATGTATGTCAGCAATGTGGCGGATGGAGGACAGCATCCTTTTGAGAAAGGTCAAGAGAAAGAGTCGCCACAGGACTGCTACCAAGAAATGAGGTCTCAACATAAATGCCTTGAAAGATCATACAGAAAAGTGCATGCACCACTTCAAGAATGAGGTAGACAAAGTTGGACACTCTTTACCAAAAAAAAAAAAAGCCAAGTGAGAGACTAATGATAAGAAATTTGAAGGAGTAATATGCTTCTTGTCAGTAAAAACATCCGTTTATGCCTAATGAAACCCCACCATCCATAAAACACAATCCCTAGACCCAGCTTTCAGTTGGCATATGTAGAAACAACTCCCCCCACTCCCATGAGGCTGCTTGGGAAATGCAAGCCTTTGTGGGCTTTGTACCACCACAGGAGCGATGGTTCATCAAAGGGGCTTGCCTGCTTGGAGGGTCCAGTTGGCTTATTTTAAGAAGATGCAGCATCTTTCTGCCCTAAAAGGTTGTTGTTGTGGGAAGGACTGTCACATAGACTCCCGCCTTCTCTTCCACATCAGACACACTTCTCCCTTGCTATGGGGTTGGGGTTTTTATCTGTTTCATTTTTTAAACTCCATATTAAGACATGCGGGCTATTCACAGAGACCTTGGAAAAGTACTCGTGATTTTTCATGTCCTTGGAGGCCTGAAACAAAAATCTGTTTCTCCTCCCAAAGTGGACTAACCTCCTTCTCACACAAAAAACGAACCTCAGACGGAGAGTTTCTGAGTTGTGAGCTTTTTCCCGCTCCGCCATCACAGGCTCCATCCCCAGACTGGTTGTGAACGGACCCTTTCTGTTAGCTGGTGTTCCCAGCCCCTTGCCCCCCCCCCCAAGTTCTCCTTTTGTGCTTTGCAGACTTTGGGTTATTGGTGGAAAAATATATATGTGTACGTCATTTTAAAAATTTTATCTCTACAAATGCTATATTTACAATATTAGATGTAAGATAAGAAAAATGTAGGGTGATGGTTTAAATTTAAAAGCAAGTGCTGAATTCGGATCTTAAAAAGAGCTATGCTTCCTTTGGAAAGACATGAAGTCCCTCTTTTTCTCCCGCTTGGTACTTATTTGTTTTAAAATAAGATGTCTATGTCTCATCTTCCATAGATTAATCATGTCCTGTTCTCTCCTCATTAGCATGCCCTTTTTTGCCTTGGTTTTTGTCTGGGCCTCTCATTTTCTAAAGAAATCTAAAGTCAATGCTATCTGGGGACTACAGAAGCTATTAATATTTTGCATCTATATACCCATAAAATATTGAGATAAGATCCCAAATTGAGGAGCACAAGTCCAGTTGAAGAAGCTTCTTCCTTAAATATTAAAAAAAAAAAAAAATTCTTTTCCAAAACTGCATTGGCCCTGGAGATGTAAATTGCCCATCATAGTTGGAATAATATCTGTAAACATCTCACTAAATACAAAATGGAGTTTACATTTATGTGCAGACTAGCAGAAGAGAAGTAAGCTCTTCTCATTTACATGTCACTAGGTTGCTGACTTGTCGCCTATGGAAATGCAAGAAAGGACTTGTTTTCATCCAGCCAGGCATACCACTGTCCTCTTTGCAAGGTAGGTGGTGGTAAAATGAGGTGTAGGTTCAGCACTGGCACCAACGAAAATGTTTATGACTATTATGGAAAACTTATTTTTAAAATCTTGATTTCTTTTCAGCTCATTTACATACTGTGTGCTGATTAATAAATTAGGCACCAATCATGTGTAAATCAATGTAAATCGCTAGTTTGTGTACATAATATAAACTATGTAAACTTCATTTTTCACACAGGGCCCAAGTGCTCAGAATCTTAAAGAAAAAATAAAATAAAAAAAGCAGCCAGGGATAAAAGTCAACACTCTCCTGAGGGTCAATCTGGGAAGGAATTTGAGGAAGGGCACACACACACACACACACACACACACACACACCAGATTACCTTAAGCAAAAGGAAGCAGGCCTGTAGAAATTGAAAATCAAAAACATAACAAGGTTTCCCTTTTTCCCTGAGCAAGTCCCACAACTCAAAGGCCACCTCTTTGTTCCTTCAGCACCTAAACTGTGACTCACCTGACACCACAGCTAGTCCTACTTCCCCCGAAGTGACATAGAAGGGACCCAGAAGGGAGGAGTTTTAAGGTTCAGTTGACCATGGCATCCATTCTCAAGTCTTTTCCCGCATTTCTCCCTCTTCTATCACTTACATGTCTGAGAGTGAGCGATGGACTCGTTATAGTCTTCACCGTCCCACAAAAACACTGGAACGCTTCTCTGTGGTCTGGATGGCAAGGCGAGTTCAGAGATCCAGTGTCCCATGGTTGAGTCTGGTTCTGCAGTGCTCCATGCTAGGAAAGAGCTAGTGAATCTGTTAGCTCTGTTCCCACATAGCGCTCCTGAACAGAATAATGGAAGGGCGGAATCACACTTATTGGGTGTTTCTCTCAGCCATGTCCTCTTGGGGTCTTTCAGAAGTGTCCAAAATGTTTGACAGAGTGATTATATATGTGTGTGTACACACACACACACACACACACACACACACACCTTTTCCCCAGAATGGACAACCAGTACTACATAGCGAGTCCCCAAAGATGACTTCCCGGACTGCAGGAGTTCTCTGTGAGCTTGTAGTGACTGAGCAGAGTGAGCTGGAAATGCACTCATATGACTCAAAGAGTGCCCTCTGACCCAAGATGGACACACACCTAATAATGTGTACAAAGCGTGTGGGACAGGCAGTCAGGAGAATGGGGTCCTATCCCTGTATCAGGCCACAAACAAGTTGAGTCACTGTGGACAAGTCAGTTGGGTCTTTGTTTTCGAGGCCACCAAGCTAGGGCATGAGGGACCATTTCCTTTCAAATCTCTTCCGACTAGACACTCTCTGGTTCTGAGCCCGAACTTAAGACATTCGCAGTGCTAAGCCCAGAAAACTAAGCCCAGCAGTCCTCGCTGTCTTAACTCCCTTTGCAGAATCATCACTTCCCCCCTCGACATTTCAAAGACCCAGACTGTGTGGAATGCCATGTCTCTTGCCTGGACCTATAGCCCTGTTCCTCTCAAGTCTTCTTAGTCATATGGGGAAGGGGCACATGCAGATGACAGTGAAGATATTGAAATAACTGGAGTTTGCCTCCTTGTCTGTGTGATTATAAAATCTGTTGAACTCTATTCGCATAAACTTTTGTTAGAAGGAAAACAGCCAGCCTGGGGAAACAACATGGATCAAGGGAGGAAGTTGTGCAAATGAAAGGAAACATCCGTTTTCTCTCATTCGAGGCCAAGTGCGTCCTGATCACAAATGCGTGCCCTGTAAACTCTCTGCATGGACTGTTGGCAATCAGCACGAGGTCCCTGCTAGGCTCAAAAGGCTGTTCTGTGAGAAACAGGCAAGATAATATATTCTAAAATCTTTCATGGCTTTAAGTTTCCCTGAACTTGACCTCAAGCAAGCAGATGGAGGGAAGGCAGGCCTTGTCCCACCCCACCCCCAAATTGGACATCCATACCATTTCAAGAAGGCAACTTGAAAATAAGATAAGAATAAACACATTTCAGAAGGCTAGAAACAAACAAACGTGAAAGCTGTATGTGCTGTGATTTGGTGTGGAGAGAGAGAGGGGATGCTTGGGCTGTTAAGAGGAGCTTGCTTGTGCTCAGACCAGGATGGGTTCAGGATAACCCCTCTGCCTTGGCCTATTAAAGTATAACCCCACGTTATCCTAAAGACTCAGCGTGGCATCTGCACAAATTTGTCTTCTGAAGCATTGCCTGGGATAGCATAAGAATTCGGAGTCTCCAGTGTACTCAAGAGCAGGGCTCATTCACAACTTCCCCACGTGAGTATCACTCTCTATCTCTAGGAGTAGACAACATGTTTAGAATACTTAAGAAGCTCTCTTTCCATGGGGAAGGACCTTCCTTGGGGATTTCTGGAAAAACCATGGCGGGGGTGATCCTGAACCTTTTCCTACAGCTACCGTCTGCTCTGCACAAACCCTCTCTATGTATAGACAGGCACAGTCTAAGAACCTACTTCCTACAAATGAAGAAAACACATCACACTACTAGCTTCGTGGCACTCAACCCCAATTTCAAGCTATATAGAGCACTTAAAAAAACGCAACCACTTCCCTAAGCCTTTACTCTTCACCAGAGGATATAAATGGCTTATCCTGGTGAGTTATGGCCAACTTCTGCTTCCTAAGCATCTGTGGTGAGAGGCAGGAAGAGGGGTTTAAAGGGAAATGTCTAAGGAATAATATATGGGGGGACTTCCAACTTTCCCCACACACGCCCTCCCCTCACTGGCTTCCCTCCTCCTCACTGCTTCACTGAAGGGGATATAGACCCTGCTGTTGGTTAGAATTCTCCCTATTAACAGTGTTATATACATATAAATATATATATATGGATATATTCCTTTTTTCAATCCTGTAGACATGACCTCAATGTCCCTTGACCAGACAAACACATGGCCACTGTTTGGTTTGTGTTTTATGTTGCTGAAGGTATTTTATTTTTGTTTATTGGATGGATTTCCCCGCCTCCCCTCTCCTCGCCGCCCAGCCCTCGCTGTCCCCCTGGATAGTAGCTCTATGGAGGAAAATAAAAAGCGCAGTGTGTGTAAAAAAAAAATTAAATTAAAAAAAGCTTTTTTCCTTTCTTTTTAAATGTATTTAAATTCTGTTTCTCTCTTCTGTTACTTGACAAGTATGAATGCTCTGCTCTTCTGTGATCTCAAAGCAAAATGAAATAAACGTGAAAAGGAGATGTGTCTTCAGTGGCCTGAGTCCGTGGTCTTGCGGTCGACTGTCCTGCATCCTGGAGGTCTCCGTGACTGTGATAAGGAATGGCGCCAAGGCTAAGAAAGGCCGTGGGAGACAGGGTGGGCAACCCACCGACGATCCGCTGGTTGGCTCTCTGACAACATCCCAGCTGGTGGAGAAAAGATAGTTATTTAAAATCATTGCCTTCACCTAAACAAAGTGCTGTTCTGAAAGTGTTTTTCCTTTTCCCTCCATGAAATGAACACAAATTATCATGGGGAAGCTATGAAGAAAACATTAAAAAATTTCTGATTGTGAGATTTGAGTGAACCTGATACAAAAAACAAAACAAAACAAAAGAATGGTGTGTACCATTTCTGTAAGGTCTTTATGGTAGGGATTATCTTTAAGGGCTTGTTTTAATTAGCTCCCACCTGGTAGCAATAGGAAGAATTACATTATCTTCTAAAGGTATCTATTATTTTTAATTTAGAAAAAAGTAGTTTGCTTTCTATTATTTTGATGGCTATTATTATCATAAAATGGTCTTAGAAATCGCTATAGAATGCCAATAGCACCTCAAAGGACCAACAGCAATGTCAAGAGGAAATGAAAAGTAAGTAATTCTCAGACCCAAGAGGTTGGGTTGGTTGATCATCCTTCCACAGGGGTTGGCAGGAGGGATAAGGCGCAGCACTCTGTTTCTTAGAAGTTCAGTGAGGTTGGAAACAGCTCTCAGAGAATCAGTCAAGCCTGGGATGGATAGATGAGGAAGTACACACACTCATGGTCAGTTTACCTTCAATAATCTGCAAAGGATCAAAGGTGCAACTCAGCTTCCTGCTCCCCTTGGTTTATAGAAACAGCTAAGGAGCTCAAAGTGCCCAACTCTGAATTTCATATAAAATGCTGGAATGCCTTTCCATTATCTTTTTTTTTTGAAGGGGGTGGGGACTCACTTGTGTTAGTCTGGGTTGACTAGAGAAATAAATCCAGAGACACTCAATGTATGCAATGTATGCAAGAGAGAACTTTATATCATAAAGAGCAATTGTACATCAAGAAAACATCCCAGCCCAGTCCAGATCAAGTCCATCTGTCTGATATTACCACATATGTCAATATAGTGGATAAATTCCTCTTTAGACTCATACATCCATGCAATGATGCCACATGCAGGAAGATCATTGGCCAGTGAGTGGAAAGTCTTGGGGATGCTGTGGAGGTGGAAGCATCTCAGGGCTATTGTGGGTCTCCCTGTGGCTCCTCCAGCTCCAGGAATCTGGCTCCATCAATTTGGCTCCATGTGGCTTATCAACAGGAATGTCTCACAGGAAGTGAGTGTATCTGGTCTCCAGGAAGCTATGTATCTCCATATTGCACCATATTGTACCTCCAAATGAGGTCATCAAGCTGCAACCTGATTGACAGGCTAACCTCCACTCTTAAAGGTCTCAAATTGACACCAGATTATGCAACTACCACAGAGTCTCAAGTAGCTAGCCTGAACTTTGTATGTACAGGACAAGTGGCTCAAGTCAGAATCTGTATAAGGCAGAAAACTTTCTGAGAAGGAGAACTCCACTCATTTCCAGTTGAAAATGGCAGATTTGGTGATATGCAAAGAAAGGGATGTGGGAAGGCAGACGGCAGAAGTTATTTCTACAGACATATCTCTATGTGCTCTAAATATATACATGGTCATAGCAGAGCATACTGGGAGCAACGTGCTAAAAGCATCTTAGTTGTAATCAAGCATTTTGAGGGACTAAGTCACTAGCTAGCTTTGAGAATTTAAGGACCACAGTATGGAGAGACATCCATGTCAATTGCCATAACAAAGTGCCCAAGAACAATGTTCTAACTGCTACTTCTGTTTAGCATCAGTGGGGGCCTTAAAAACTTACCAGCAGACATCTAAGCTATAGCTTTTGGTCTCTCCCCATATAAAAAGAAGAGGAGTGAAGAAAGTCAAAGACCCAAAGGAGCAGTGGATGGAAAGGAATAGTGGATCAAGAAGGACTTCTCCTAATCTGAGGCCAGAGCTAGATGTACAGACAATCACTACCAGCCCAGGATCAGGCATAGAAAGTCCTATGCAGAGTGAAAGAAAACCATAAAACAACATTCATATGATAAAATAGCACACCTTTGCTGGTCTGATAGAAACTGATGGACCCCCCAAGACTGGCTCTTACCTTGCAAGTCTGGAACAAGTCCACACCCACTAGGGATCAACTTCAGCGTGCAGAATCAAACTAACACCTATAAAGAACAGATTCCTCATGCAAGCAACCAGAGGAGACCAAGTAAGGCAGTCTGTACCCTCAACAAAAGCCCCCCAGTACAGAAGGAGGCAAAGAAGGAGCACAAATGGAAACAGGAACCACAGGAAGCAGCCAGCAAAGTTGTGTTGCATTGGGGAGACTGCAATGTGGTGCCACCAAACAAAATGTAGGCAGATCGCAGATTAGAAAATGAATTTGCTCTGCGAGTTTTCACCTAAACCACCATGAAAAGTTCATGATGCTAAGTATTTTTTTGTCTTGTTTTGCTTAAGTAGTGACTGTACCCTATAAAGGGCAGAAAGCTTTGGAGGCCTGGGTAATCAAGGCAGTCCCATCACCTTCCATTTCTCAGAGGTTTCACTGTAGTATTTTTGAGTCATGAAAGCTTCAGAGTTAAAAAAAAAAAAAAGATAATTGAACTAGTCTAAGGCTTTACTATCACCCATGTAAGCATTAACTCCCTCTGTAGTAATCTCACTTTCTACTCCCTGCTGGGTCTACTACCTTTCCATAGCACTTGGGAGCTGGAAGGAGCCCTTTGGGACAGGATGATGTCACTTTCACCGCCTGGGTCCCTGTTAGATCTAGCACAGCACTGTGTCCATGGCACATGCTTAGCTCACGTGATCGAACAAGGATTGTTTCAGGTTCAACAAACACAAGATCTACCACTCGGCAGAGAATTCTTTTCTTCCCTTCACCATAGCTTTGGGAATTTTCTAATTCTCCATCTATAAAATAAATGATGAATTCTTCCCACTCCCCAAAGAGATTATTGTTACATAAACATGGAAAATGTGGCTTTTGAGAATCCCTGGGCTAGGTCCTTCACGTGTGTTTGGTGTAAAGAAGAACCCAAAGGTTCGACGTTCAAGTCCACCCAGAGGAACCTCAGAAGGAAGACCTGGAGATCTGGTTTCAAAAAGACAGCCACCGGAAACCCTACAGAATACTGTTATGCTACAAGGCAGCTGAGTTTACCTTAAGCTAGAATGGACTCACCAACAAGCAGTTAGTTGGCTGGTATAATGTACAAAACGTTGGGTCTTGGATTAGCAATCCCGAGAATGCACACAGGCTTCAAGTAGCACCGATTCACCCAGAGAATTGAACAGATTATTGATGGGAGTGGGGAATGACTCACTAGGCAGGGAAAACTCAAGAGAGAAAGAACTCAGAACTTTATTGGATGGGCACATTACCTAAGTGCAGATTGAAAAGGCTTCCGATAAGAATGACCACTAGGTCCAGTTGACCATTTACTGTCCATGTCTTCCACAAGTCAGGCTAGTCAAATTGCCTTGGCCCTAACTAGACAAGACAGGCAAGTCCCATGCCCCAGCCAGGAAAAAAATGAGTCAAGGGGTGTCATGAATCATCTTCATCAAATACATATAGACTCTGCTTCTCAACTTGCCCCGATGCCACCCCACCGCCTCTCTCACCATGCTTTCTTTATCTAAGCCTTGGAGCCTCTGTCTCAGGGAGTAACTGATGATGCAATGTACAGAGAGATAGAGCTCTAGCCCCTGGCCACCCTTTGTTTTACAAGCACTGTGGATTAAGTGTTGGGCTGCTTCTGTAAAAGTTAGCTGTACAAACCCACTAGTTACTCCTCAAGAGAAAGCTAGGGCCATCGGATTTTGTAAAGACT
Source organism: Nesogale talazaci (assembly GCA_004026705.1). Taxonomy (NCBI): domain Eukaryota; kingdom Metazoa; phylum Chordata; class Mammalia; order Afrosoricida; family Tenrecidae; genus Nesogale; species Nesogale talazaci. The sequence continues at coordinate 149,019 of PVJH01003000.1, forward strand.
TTCAGTCTCAGAAACCCTACAGAGAAATTCTGGTCTGGCCTATAAGGTTCCCACTAGTCAAAATTGACTGAACAATAATGTTCTTCTGGTTCTGGAAGGTAAAATTCTTTTCCTGTAACCACATACCGAAGCTGGGATAGCATAGCTAGTTAAATGCCAGGTTGCCAATAACAGCTCAGCAGATCAAGACCATTTGGTACTCCATGGGACAAAAAAACGAGGAATGCTACTTCTGTCCAGAGTTCCAGTCTTGGTAACTCACGGGGGCAGGTCTATCCTGTCTTGTAAGGTTACTATGACCTAGATAGGACTCCATGACAGGGAGTTTGGTTTTTTGGAAGTAGCAACATACTGATATTTCCCCCCCCTGAACTTTGCAATAGAATGTATGGCATTTTCAGAAAAACAAGATATTTTCTTACCAAGTAGTTGAGCTACCAAAGATCTCAACTTCTCCGCTGTGTTCCACATCCTAGTTGAGCATGAAGAAGAAATGAGAAGAGGGCAAAGAAGAGTCGGTCTCCATGTATGTTAGTGTTCACAAGACAGTTCTGCAGGACATGAGCTGTTACAAGCTTTGTCTGTGAATTCCTGTGTCTGAGGTTGTTGCTACTCTGGCCTGTATACACCAGGCTGAAACCAAGAGAGACCAAGCAGAGGTCCCTGGTTTTAAAGCACAGCACACAGGCTGTAGACTCCTCACTTTCCCAAAACCCTTTGCAAGTAAGATGCAATAAAGCAGTTCAAAACAAAAATGTCCTGGTGGATACCATCACTGGTTTCATTAATATCTCAAATGGTTATTTTTAATGGTACATTTAACTAAAGCTAATGCACCCACGGGAAGAGAGTATGGCCATTAAGATCAGCATCTGTCGAACAAACCATATTCGGTGATGGCATGATTGTAATATCAATGGCATGACATGCTCATGGCAGACTCATTCACATTAATTGCTGCATTTAGTCCCACTAAGCACCTCCTGTATCTATAACATTTGCTAAACACATTAGCTTTTTATAAAATAACGAAACCCTCAAATATTATCATACAAGTAACAATGGAACTAATTCAGGGAAGGCACTGTGCTGCATTTATGAGGGGAAAATGGAAACGCCTAATCCTGGGGACCGAGTTTAGTTCAGTCCTGGGGACTGAAAATGAACACCTGTTGCTTCACTACAAAATGGGGCCTGCAAAGGGAAGTCACTAAGCAAGAGATGGTAGCTACAGAGAGAAGGTGACACATGAAAGAGGGTTGTTGGAAGACTCAAAAGCATTCATTCATTCCCCAAATATGTGAGGATCCTTTTTTTTCCCCAGGCACTGTATTGGGCGCTGAGTTCCCTAGTAAGTATAACAAATATTGGTGCTGTCTTCACCTCTGTAAACTTGCCCAAATGTCAACTTGAGAAGGATGTTTTAAAAGAGCGCTAGGTGAAGTGAAGTGGAAAGAAACAGCTATGACTCATGCGTGTGACACATGAAGGGATGACTCCAATAGCAAAGGCTAGCTACTTCATGAAAGTGGATTCAATTCTTACAAAACAGCAACAACCTAGAAGGCAAGAATTGAGGCCAGAATGATAGAGCTCTCTCCGCTTGATAATAACCTTACTACAGAAAGGCTTTGTGTTTTGAGGGCCCAACACATTTTTCTCTTCCTGTTGCTTATCTGCATCACGATCCATTAACCAAAATGATAAACGGCTTATCTCCAAGCAGCACTCCTATCCTTCAATAGCCCAGGCACATCCCACAAGAAGGTTGTAAATATGGAGACGAGCCACTCTCCTGGGAGCTTCGCTGAGTGAATTAGGTAATGCTGACCTGCAAATTACTGACCTTCTCCATTCAATCATACGGATAGAAAATCATCATGCACTGTACTGGCCAAAAACATTTTCATACAAGCATTTGTTGTGATAACAAAAGCGGGCCTTACGGCCCACACCAATATGCATCATCTATCCCCTGCCAAAACAGTTTGTATCAACCTGTCAAGATTTTCTAAATATGCCCCCCAACTCTAAGACAAGTGATAAAACAGTATCAAAGAATGACTAGGGCACGGGAAATCCTCTTCAGTCTTTTCCCATCATTGGAAGAAACAAAAACTCTCTGGCACCGAGTCAGTTTTCCCTCGGGGTGACCCAAGCCCGTGTCTCTTTACATGAGTATAAAACTTGTCTTTCTCCTGGGAGCTGGCTGGTAGTTTCAGTGGTTAAATTGCTCTGGTGCTAACCCAAAGGTTAGCAGTTCAAACCCGCCAATCTCTCTGTGGGGGAAAGATGTGGCAGTTTGTTTCCTTGGAAACCCTATGGAACAATCTATTCAGCCCATAGGGTCACTGAATTAGGATCAATTTGATGCCAATGAGTGTTGTTTGGGAGGTGGGGTGGGGAAGTAGGGGTAGCCCCCAAACCCCAAACCATACCCATTGCCTCTAATCCCTTCTGACTCACAATGACCCGATCTAGGTTTCCTGGAATGTAAATCTTTACAGAAGCGGACAGCTAGGCCCTGCAAGCTCTTCCTCCTGTACCTCTCCTGGAAAAAATAAATGGGTTCACGTCAGCAGTTACAACTGCCCTGGAAGAAGACCCATTCACGCTATTTCTGTCGGGGCTTTGCTTTGTTTGTTTGTTGAGGAGCCGGTGGCAGAAGGCTTTGCAGAAATGCTTGTCACTGACATTTGGATTCTGAGCAGCTATGAATCTACTTCCCAAAGGACAAATGAGCCCACAGAGGTCAGGAGAGAGAAGACGGGCAGCAGGAAGCCTGAGTCAGAAGAACAAAGACAGATGTCCCTGAGGGTGACTGAGCAAGGTGGGAGTTGAACAGGTCAGCCAGTACGAAGGGTTCTGTCAGACTGAGGGGCTGTATGGCATAATTGTTGCTGCCGCTAATGATCTCAGTGATGCCCAGACATGAGAATATTAAAACAAGACAGAAAAACGAAAACTCATTTCAAGCAGCTGCCAAACAAAATGGGATGTAAAATAGAAGCGAGGTATATTGAAATCTTCTCCAGGTTAACTTCATCAAAATGAAACTTTACCGCTCACAGATGTCAAATCCCGTCCCCCCTCCCCCCTTTAGGGTCCTCCCATTTCGCATCAAAGTGTTGCTGGCTGCAATCTTTCTACACCCTGTCCTGTCATGCTTTTCTCTCCTCGCTGTCACTGTGCCTTTCTTGCTTTTAAAAAATTTCTTTCATTTCCCCCCCCATTCCTTTCTCTCCTTCCCATTATCCTGTCACACATTTATTCAAGATCTCTTTCGGGCGGGGTGGGGGCGGGAAGAAGAGAGAGATTGATTCTCATTCATTAGTAATCAAATGAACCCAGGACCCCCATCTCTTCTCTCCAGCAGTTGAATGGAGTTGTAAAAATACCGCTCCCTTTGTAAAGCACCCAGAGGTGGGGCTGCGCGGCGGTGTGGGCTGCGCTGCGCTGCTCGAAACGGCCACCTGGAGGCGGTGTGCGCGCCGGCGAGCGCCACCTGCGTGCTCGGGAGGCGACACGGGAGGGCCGCACCGCCCGGTCCGCGTGCCCGCGGCTGACAGTCCGCGTCAGCATTGCGTCTGCGTCCCGGGCGGGCGCGGAGGAAGCGGCGAGAACCAGCAGCCCCTTCCTGATGGGTGCGGGCGGGGCAAACGCCGCCTCGGCCTAAGACAGTCAGCTGTTTCCCAGGAACAAAGGAATGAGTCACGCCGCCCTGGATGAGCGAAGGACAGGGGAGCCCGAGTCCTCTCTCCGTCCCCCGCGCCTTCGCGCTCAGCCTTCCTCCAGCCCCCCCGGGACGGGTGCGCCTACCCGCCCCTCCGTCCCCCCCACCCCGCCCCCACCACACACACACACACACACACCCCGGCTCCGCGCCCGCGCTCCCAGGAACCCCTCCACGGGGAGCCGACCCCCTGGGACCCTGTGGCCGGTCCAG